>BQNB010042928.1:0-45823 GCA_026074375.1 Tanacetum coccineum | reverse complement strand
TTATCAAAGCTTACTCATTGGGGATGAGTACAGGCAAGACGAAGGAGATAGGAGAGGAGTTAGGCATTTAACAAGGTTAGAAAAAGAGATAATGGATGACAAAAGAGAAGTTACGTAAGAACGTGTGACTTCGAGTCTAGCTACAAGACTCGTAAATAAACAAAAATGCTTTTTGGGAGGCTACCCAATATTTACCTTTATCGCATATTAGGAATGTCTTGTGTTTTATTCTTTTCATTTTATTCTATCATGTTTAAACTCTATCTTGTAATCATGCTTTGTTTTGTTTTTAAGCTCGTTTTAATTTCAATCAAAGGTATTTTGCAAATAATAAGTGTAGGGGAATTTATCCGGTTTTTGAACCAAGTTCAAGCATGTTAAATAATTTGTTTAGATTAATTTGCGTCAGTTTCGAGTCATATGAGTAAATTGCCAAACCTCAGGTTTTATGCAGCCATTTCTACAGGAATTAACTTATGGAATCAAGTGCAAGAAATTTTTCATCAAAAACAAAAATTTTGTTTTCACAAAACGTGGAGACGGCATCACGATTTACACGTGACGCCGTCACCACGACACCTGTGAGGGGGTCAGGATTTTCCTGACGGCATCAAACGCCCAGGTCTAGAAAACTTAAAGTTTTTAATAATTTTTGAAAATAAAACTTGCATAACATTTAAAATATGTACTCTTCTGTTATAAACCTGCAAAACCAATGAGTTTGACAATTCTCTCATCCTATCTTTACCGCTTTATCGAGTCAAACCCTAAATTCACATTGTATATTTATATATCGCACATTTTATGCTTGGTATAGTTGTCTCTGTCTTTGATTATATGTTATATTTGATTAGAAGAAGCTTGGAAGTTTTTAGGATGTTTCATTGGACAATTCTTGGATGATGATTTAACCAGTTATCGCATGTTTCTTCTCCATTATTGAGTAAACCAAGGGAGTACTAGTTTATTTTCCTTATTTTCTTTTCCCTTTAATTCGTTTCTACGGGTACTTTTATAGAACATCGGGGACAATGTTCAACTTAAGTGTAGGGGGAAAATAAGCCTTAAAAACTATTCTTTCATTTGCCATTTGCTTTGTCCTTAAAATGATAGGTAATATATAGAAACATAGCATAAAAAAGGTAATTTTGACCCAAATTTAAATTTTTTTATGACACATACCGACGAAAACCGAGTATTAATAGCGTCTCATGGATAGGAATTTATGTTACTAGCATAAAAACCCTCAAATTCCACCCCTAAAATATGAGGTTTGCCCTTAGATATTATACCTTTAGCTTGTTCGAGTTAAAGAGTTAGCAATCATGTGTGTCTATTCCGTCGTTACGGATGTGTATGCGTGGTTTTGTCGCCTTTTCTGGAACATTGGTATTGGTTACTTTAGGATAAGAGAGTGTACCGATAGTATATTAAATTCTAGAAATTGTTTTTGTGATGCATCCCGAGACCGCATAGTACGTATTAGGATTTGCTTGATAAGAGGCATTAGGATTAACCCATGTTGTAAACTAGTAATTGTTATGATGGTCACACCGATCATATAACTATCCCACACCCTTGCCATACACTCATCTTTAGTGCAGGATACCCCTAGTACAACCCTCTAAGCCTATCCTTTTTCCTGGTTCTCGTAATTTTCTGGTTAAGCCGAACTATTAATGAAGAACACTGTCACCTATTAAACTAATCATTACACCCAAATCGCCTTAGCCCACCTTGTACGTACTCATTATTAGTATATTATTGTGTTTAACCCATGTTAATTATTTGAGTACACGGTTGCTAAGTCCTTATCCTTTTAAATACTGTTTTGGGATGATTGGGATTCATGGTAGTATTTATTTCATGGAAGAATAGGGAAGAAAAGTTAAGTCAATGCCCCCATATATTTGTTAGATGATCTTCATGTTATTTTGATCCATCTCAAATCGGGTCATTAGTTAGATTGTAAATATCGAGCATGTGAAAAGCTCAAGTGTAGGGGTACGTGTTATAAACCCCATGTTGTGATGTATTATGTTATTAAAAAAATATAGAAAAGAAAAAGAAAGAGATTGATGTAGAGTTATGTAGAGTTTGTATATCTTCGTCCGAGTCTTGGCTTAGCAACCAAACCAGCGTGTATTCGTGTAAATAATTATCTAACCCTCCCACTACAAATTTACCCAAAGACACCTAAATGTATCTCATCCATTTTCGTTTCCATTATATGTTATCTTACACCTACACCTCACAACCCTTTAAAAGACCTCTTGGATAGTAATGAATAATGCTTGCACCTAGCAGTGGAGGTCTGATCATTTACCAAGCCTATGGTAATTTATATGCTATAACAGGTAATGAGTGTTGATTTTCCGTTTCCCCATTATGCTATAATTTATTATACACCCGAGTGAAAGAGAGAATCCCAAACACTTATGTGAGATGCTAGTATATACTTTCTTTGCTTTTAATTACAAGGTCTAGAAGGTTGTGTTGTAAAATAATTTTAAAGAGTAGGTAAAAATGACCCTCATATTGTTATTGTCTAGGTAGAAAAGCCCATTTGCTTGAGGACAAACAAATCCCAAGTGTAGGGGTATTTGATGAGGTGTCATTTTATATACTTTTTTAGGGTCGTTTAACCCCCTAAATTGTGCATTTATGCCCAAAATAGGTACTTAATCGTTCCTTTTCAGGTATTCAGTATTCGGAAGACATTTGGAGGAAATACACGTGACTTGGGCTTATTTGGAGAAGAAACGGACATGACTACGGACCTACACCAACATCTCTCAAGATCATGTTCTCAGCAGCTGGAGACGGCGTCACAGATTACATGTGACGCCGTCACATCTCATACCAAGACGGCGTCAGAATGCATGACCCAACCCATTATCTAGAATATTCTCTTTCACGATGGCGTCACGATTAAAATGCGACGCCGTCGCAGTGACTTTCCTATATATACAAATCCGTTTTAGGGTTTTAGGTGTGTAACTTTAGAGTAAAAGAAAGGGGCGAACCCTAGTTCTTTTTGCAGCTGTTTGGGACGATTTAAGGGCCTCAAAACCATATTGTACTTCCTTTAATTTATGGTTTAATCAAGTAAGACTATCTTAATCATTCAATATGTCTTGTTGTGATTCTTATCTGTTCTTGCTTTATCTTAAACATGCTTGGCTAAACCTTATATTATGTTTATTTATGATTGTATGAAACCTAGGATGTAGATCTTAGTGGTGTTGCTTCTTGTGATGAATATGCATGTTAGGTCTTAGAAAACCAGCTTTTGTCTGTATCGCTGTTGATATGTCTAGGAAAACATGATTGTGTAGAAAGGATGCCATCGGGTAACAGTCTTCATACTACCTTGCCCCTTATGTGGTTGATCCACTCTTAATATATTTCAAATGCATTTAATATACTCTTAGGGGCCTTGTAATAGTCTTCATACTACCTTACTTGTGCGTTGCCTTAACAGAATATTAAATAGACGGCGGGTTCGTGTAATTCGTTCATGACTTAGGAAATAATTACATAGATCATCACAAGTGTGACAAAGCCACAACACTAGGAGAAGCAATATAGGGAGTAATACATGATTAAATAAACACAGTGTTTTATTATATTGTTATCACCAGTAGCGTAGTTTATATTTAGTTTAATAGCTAAAACCAAAACCACCTCTCTAATATATGATTTTACATGCTTTCATAAAATATAAAAACACAAAATGAATCTTCTCTCAACCCTTAGAATTTTGTTAGACCGTGATCAAGCCTTCCCAACTTATTCCCCTTGAGAACGATAACAACCCCCGAGTCTTGCCTATACTACACTACAACGGTTAGGTACACTGCCTAGGGAGTTGTAAAACTTCTTGTAGAAGTCCTATACGAGAACCGCAACAAGTTTTTTGCGCCACTGCCAGGGAATAGTTAGGTTTTGATCATAATTTAGCTTAGTTATACTTGCTTGAATCCTTTCAAGTAAGATTTAATTTATGCATATTAGCTTTCTTGTAGTCTATCTATTCTTTGTGTTATCTGTTTCGTAACCCATTCTCGTCAACCAATACGGGAGACGAGAATCATATCCGTACTCTTGGAGACTACTCTAAACCTAGCTACGAGGGCTATAGGAATACCATCGAGCTCCTGTAGGGAACAACGTGGTACCTCTTCCGGTTGGTGCAAAACAGAAGCTCATTCCACGGACTTCGGTTCGAGGATCCAAACCAACACCTCAAGGATTTTCTAAAACTAGTGGACTCACTTGACCTTGACGGTAAAAACAAGGAAAGAACGTGCCTGTGTTTATTTTAATTTTCCCTTCGCGATCAAGCTAGCAATTAGCTTGAACGTCTTTTAACAGGATCCATCACCACATAGGAGGATCTTACTACCCGATTCCTTGCTTAATTCTTTCTACCGGGAAGGACCACAAACTCCGCAATGATATCCTGATGTTCCAACAACATCATGGAGAATCTTTATCCGAATAATGGACTCGTTTCAAGTACTTACTACAAAAAGTCCCTCATCATGGCATCGACCTTTGGCTCAAAGTCCAAATTTTTTCTGACCATGTCAATCATGTCACAAGATGAACCATTGACCAATCGGCCGGTGGCAAGCTTCATGACCTTAACATAAAAGAATCCTGGGCATTATTAGAGGACCTCGCCCTCTATGACAACGAAAGTTGGAATGACCCAAGGGATTTCGCTAAGCCGGTCAAGGCAATCCCATTACCTAAAGATGTCCCGAGTACATCCGACCGCCGTCTAATCGAGCTCAAAAATCAAGTCCAACACTTAATGGAAGCTCATCTTGCTCGGATACAACCTACTCAAATGAACAAAATCACTACCTCATGTGAGATCTGCAGTGGTCCCCACGACACTCAGTATTGCATGGAAGATCCTGAACAAGCCTTTGTTGAATACGCATCCTCGCATACCGATGAAGCGGGAGGTAAGTGGTATATTTTCAAGCCTGAGCAAAACAATCTTGGTGACACCTATAATCCATCATGGAGAAGTCACCCAAACCTTAGGTGGAGATAACCCCAAATCTCTCAAAATAATTTTTTAAACCCACCTAATCGGTTTTAACCCAACGGTTCAATCCCAAACCTTTCCTTCAACAACCATCCTTAAAGCTTTAACAATCAATCAAGTCTTGAAGGCTTGGTATCTAACTTCATGGCATCTCAAGACGTCAGGTTGTCTAAGTTTGAATCCGATTTCAAACAAAAATAAGGTGAGATGGCCAACAAAATTAACGCTGTGTTGAAGGCCATCACCGATCAAATAGCGGGCGCACTACCTAGCGACACGGTTAAGAACCCAAAACTGAATACTTATCCAGTTTCGTTTGCTCGTTCTTACCCAACAATTGATCCCCAATGCTCATCTCACCCTTCCAACTCAATCAATGCTATTAAGGCACATTTTAAGGAGGCAACCATTTCCCAAACAAGCCTGCGACCACCCAAGATTGAAAATGAACCACCAAAACCAGAAGAGCCCGAACCAACTCTTGAAGATGGATTCCAGGATTTGCATCTTAACCTACCAGTAGTCCTAGCTCACGCTCTAATCTATAACGCCATATTAGATAAATACGTAGAAAGCTTAGAACTAGGCAAAATCGGATCAACATTTGTCCAAGGAGAAATACCTGTGAAAATGGAAGACCTCAGACTATTCACTCTACCTTGTAGATTAGGGGACTCAAAACCTTTCGACACCTTGGCTGATCTAGGATCATGTGTGAACATAATACCACTTTACCTCTTAAAAAAACTCAACATCGGATTATTAGAAAAGACTGACCATATCTTTGGGTTAGCTGACGAAACCAAATCCTACCCCGTTAGGATTGTTAAAGACGTAGAAGTCCACATAGGGAAACTAAAACTATTAAATGATTTCTACATGATCCATATGAAGAAGGACCCCCAGACCCCTTTGCTAGTAGGGAGGGGATTCCTAGCTACCGCCAACGTAGTTATAGATTGTAGGTTGGCTAAAATAGCAATGAGGGAAGGAATCACTAGGTCGGTATTCAGAGTAAAAGGGGTAGACATAGGTGAGGAGGAAGCACCTTATTGGATCACACTGGGAAAAAGGGAGTCATACAAACCACGACCTCTCTCAGATAGAATAGGCGCACGCACCCTTTATTATGCTAGGAAGGACTTCTTAGACTGCCATTTACTCGGAGAATGGGAAATTGGTAGAGATGCCAAGCTTAATCCTTTTAAGGATACCTTAGTGTTTAGGAGGATGGTAGAGTTCTTAGGAGCCATACCCATTAACCTTAAAAGTAATATGTGGGAATCAGAGGACCTAATAAAAAAACTAATTAACTATGAAAAACCACCCAAAAACAGAGATGGAGCATGGCACACCAATATTAGACTAATCGACCTAGACAAAGAGGAGTTTACCAAAACTCTACAGTCAATCCCCACCACTAGGAAACTATCCGAAAGAGAAAGTACAAGGGAAATCATCGACTTGGACCACTTCTACGACACGTAAGGACATGTGACTTCGAGTCTAGCTACAAGACTCGTAAATAAAGAAAAGCACTTTTTGGGAGGCAACCTAATATTTACTTTTATCGCATATTAGGAATGTCTTATGTGTTTTAATTATTTACTATTTGTTTTATTATGTTTGAACTATCTTGTAATCATGCTTTGTATTCTTTTTAACCTCGTCTTAATTTTAATCAAAGGTATTTTGCAAACAATAAGTGTAGGGGAATCTATCCGGTTTTTGAACCAAGTTGAAACATGTTAAATGAATTGTTTAGATTAATTTGCGTCAGTTTCAAGTCATATGAGTAAATTGTCAAATCTCAGGTTTTATGCAGCTATTTGTACAGGAATTAACTTATGCGATCAAGTAAAGGAAATTTTTCATCAAAAACAAAAATTTCGTTTTCACAGAACGTGAAGACGGCGTCACGATTTACACGCGATGCTGTTACCACGACACCTGTGATGGGGTCAGGATTTTCCTGACGGCGTCAAACGCCCAGGTCTAGAAAACTTAAAGTTTTTAATTATTTTTGAAAATAAAACTTGCATAACATTTGAAATATGAAATCTTCTGTTATAAACTTGCAAAACTAATAAGTTTGATAATTCTCTTATCCTATCTTTACTGCTGTATCGAGTCAAACCCTAAATTCATATTGTATATTTGTATATCGCACATTTTATGCTTGGTATAGTTGTCTTTATCTTTGATTACAGGTTATATTTGATGAGAAGAAGCTTGGAAATTCTTAGGAAGTTTCATTGGATGATTCTTGGATCACGATTTAACCAGTTATCGCATGTTTCTTCTTATTAAGCAAACCAAGGGAGTACTAGTTTCTCTTCCTTGTTTTCATTTCCCTTTATGCTTTTTTACGAGTACCTTTATAGAACATTAGGGACAATGTTCGACTTAAGTGTAGGGGGGAAATAAGCTTTAGAAACTATTCTTTTATTATCCATTTGCGTTGTCTTTAAAATAATGGGTAATATATCAAAACATAGCATAAGAGGAGATTTTGACCCAAATTTAAAATTTTTTATGACACATACCGACGAAAACCAAGTATTAAGAGCGTCTCATGGATAGGAATTTATATTACTAGCACAAAAACCCTCAAATTCCACCCCCAAAATGTGAGGTTCGCCCTTAGATGTTATACCTTTAGCTTGTCCGAGTTAAGGAGTGAGCAATCATGTGTGTCTATTCTGTCATTACGGATGTATATGCGTGGTTTTTTTGCCTTTTCTGGAACATTGGTATTAGTTACTTAAGGATTATGAGAGTGTACCAGTAGTATATTAAATTCTAGAACTTGTTTTTGTGATGCATCTCGAGACCGCATAGTAAGTGTTAGGATTTGCTTGATAAGAGGCATTAGGATTAACCCATGTTTCAAACCTGTAATTGTTATGATGGTCACACCAATCATATAACTATCCCACACCCTTGCCATGCACTCACCTTTAGTGCAGGATACCCCTAGTACAACCTTTCGAGCCTATCCTTTTTCACGATTCTCATAATTTTTTGTTTAAGCCGGACTATTAATGTAGAACATTGTTCACCCTTGCACCAATCGTTACACCCAAATCGCCTTAGCCCACCTTGTATGTACTCATTTTAGTACATTATTGTTTTAACCAAAGTTAATTATTTGAGTACATGGTCGCTAAGTCCTTATCCTTGTAAATACAGTTTTGGGACGATTGGGATTCATGGTAGTATTTATTTCACAAAAGAATGGGGAAGAAAAGTTAAGTCAATACCCCCATATGTTTGTTAGATGATCTCCATGTTATTTTGATCCACCTCAAATCGGGTCATTAGTTAGATTGTAAATATCAAGCATGTAAAAGCTCAAGTGTAGGGGTACGTGTTATAAACCCCATGTTGTGATGTATTATGTTATTCAAAAAAAAGAGAAAAATAGAAAAGAAAAAGAAAGAGATTGATGTAGAGTTGTGTAGAGTTTGTATATCTTCGTCCGAGTCTTGGCTTAGCAACCAAACCAAAGTGTATTCGTGTAAATAATTAGCTAACCCTTCCACTCCAAATTCACCCAAAGCCACCCAAATGTATCCCATCTGTTTCCGTTTCCATTATATGTTATCTTACACCTACACCCCACAACCCTTTAAAAAGACCTCTTAGATAGTAATGAATAATGCTTGCGCCTAGCGGTGGAGGTTTGATCATTTACCAAGCCTATGGTAATTTATATGCTATGACAGGTAATGAGTGTTGATTTTCCATTTCCCCCTTATGTTATAATTTATTATACACCCGAGTGAAAGAGAGAATCCCAAACACTTATGTGAGGTGCTAGTATTTACTTTCCGTGCTTTTAATTACGAGGTCTAGAAGGTTGTGTTGTAAAATACTTTTAAAGAGTAGGTAAAATGACCCTCATATTGCTATTGTCTAGGTAGAAAAGCCCATTTTCTTGAGGACAAGCAAATCCCAAGTGTAGGGCTATTTGATGAGGTGTCATTTTATACACTTTTTCGGGGTTGATTAACCCCTAAATCGTGTGTTTATGCCCAAAATAGGTACTTAATCGTTCCTTTTCAGGTATTTTGCATTTGGAAGGCATTTGGAAGAAATATACGTGACTTGGGCTCATTTGGAGAAGAAACAGACAAGACTACGAACCTACACCAACATATCTTAAGAATTTATACTCAGAAGCTGGAGACGACGTCACAGATTACACGTGACGCCATCACAACCCATCTCAAGACGCCGTCACAATATCTCCAGACGGCGTTAGATTGTACGACCTAACCTATTATCTTGAATATTCTATTCATGGCGGCGTCACGATTAACACGCGACACCATCACAATGATTTTCCTATATATACAAATCCGTTTTTAGGGTTTTAAGTGTGTAACTTTAGAATAAAAGAAAGGGAACCCTAGTTCGTTTAGCAGCTGTTAGGGACGATTTTAGGGCCTCAAAACCCTATTGTACTTACTTTAATTCATGTTTTAATCAAGTAAGATTATCTTAATAATTCGATATGTCTATTTTTTGTTTGATTCATTATTGTTCTTGCTTTACTTATAACATGCTTGGCTAAACCTTCTATTGTGTTTATTTATGATTGTACAAAACCCAGGATGTAGATCTTAGTGGTCTTCCTTCTTGTGATGAATATGCATGTTAGGTGTAACACCCCCAAAAATCAGAATGCAGCGGATATAACACTTGGGGTGCTACTTCATAGTTCATACACACAAGTTACAGAAAACGACCTCAAAAGAGACGTTTAATAAAATGTCACATTCGATTTAAATAAATTAGAGTAAATTCAGGTCCCAATAGTTTCCTTTTTAACAAAATTTACAAGAGTTTAAACATGACTCATTTGTATATTTAAAGAAAAATGATTATCGAATGTGAAGAAAAATCAAGCCTTTAAAGTTTTAATATCCGCGCATCCAAATGCTCCTAATGCTCAGCTAACAAGATATAACCTGAGAAAATACATGCAAAAACGTCAACAATAATGTTGGTGAATTCATAGGTTTAAGTAAAAGCAGTATTGAAATAACTCAAATAATGTTTCAGTAAGAAAAATAGCATTCCAATATTTATAAGTATTCTTTCTGAAATCCAAGTAGTGATTTAATAAATCAGGAAATGTTCAGAAGTGTACCACAAGAATTAAGTAATGTAGACAAGAGAAAAAAATTCACCAAGTCTAAATGAAATATATATTATTGCACTAAGCTCATGAGCCCGAAACCTTAACAAGTTTGTGCCCCATATGTATAGGATGCTTGCCCACATCCTAAAAGTACTCCCAATGTTAAATGCACCATGATCAACTTGTGACCCCAAAGAAAGGTAGGGATTGTCAGTCCTGATAGATCTATCCATAACATTCGCGCTTACTACAATAGTAATTAACGGTTAATGATAAGTAGGGACTTAATGGCAATAAGGCAACTATGCAATAATATTCAGGCATTAATTTGGATAGCATACAATTGAATAACACTTGTGTCCAATGTAAATCAAGTAATGTGTTCAAAACTCTCTGTTTTTTATATATAAGAATTTAGTGATCTCAAATCATGTAGTAATCAAACCAAGCTTTAGTAAATTCATGAGTAAACAGCCATGTATTAAAAGTCATGTAACGCTTAAGTAGTAGAAATCAATAAGTTGGCTTAGTAAAACGAGCATGTATTCTCACCTCTAAAATAGTTTATGGAAACCATTAGAAAAGAAAAGATGGGGCTATGAACTCACCGAGAATAGAAGATGTGATCAAGATATCCAAACAAGGATAGAAACGAACGCCGACAATCAATCGCGACCTATTAATAAAAATAATATGCGATTAATACGCGAGCTATATAAAATACGCGACTCAATGTACATATATATAATGTGCATGAAAAATGATACTTTGGAATCCATGGACTACATCACTTAATGTTTCTATTGATTACACATTTTTTGAAATTTTATCCATTTTTATTTAAACGACCGGCTTACTTAATGGAACGCTAAATGGTCAAACTAGTCGATCTCCCTCCATCTTAAGCTTCCCTTATATGTTATTTAACTACCATAATTCACCCATAAGCCATAGCCTAAGTAATCTTATTATGAAAGACACATCAATGACACTTATTCTAAAACAGGGTCTGCTGGACTTTGCAAAAGTTTTGCACTATCTGACCTATCTAAACCTTACAGAAAATTCTAGAAACATTCAGGGAAGTCATACATATTATGACGATACTACAGTTTAAATTTTATCAAAAAATATTAAGATTTGACCCGCCTGCACACATCATCTTTACAATCGAATTTCTGGACAGCAAACACAGTTTTGACATTTAATCTTGTACAAAGGGTTTGACTCACTTTTACATTCTGAAAATCAACGAGGCCTAGTTTGTTGGAAAGTAGACTCGAATCACTTAATCATAGGGTCATGCAAATCTTGTAAAGCTATTGGCATTACCAAATTACACTTCGCACAAGATGGACCAAAATTCTGCGCAAAAACAGTGTGTGCAGAATTTTGCCGCTTTAGTTTTCACACTTCAAAATGCCATATCTTTTTCGTTTTTAAGAGTTGAAAGCTCAAATTTTTACCACACGTTCATTATAACGACCACCACCACACTAATCTTTTAAATCTCAGTTTACAACAACGCTCATCTTGCTGAATGAAGCCTAAACTTTCTGGTCTAATTGAGGATTTACAAACCCTCGCAAATCTTAATTTTTTCACACCAATTTTGCATTCAACATAACCACACTAACCTATAATCACTACTAAACCATTTGATCATCCTCAAATATTCACGAATCAAAAATCATCTTTTCACAAATTAACCATGGATTCCTAATTATCAAAATCAACATGCATGCACATATATACTTAAAACCAAATCAAAATCAAAGAAAATACTTACAAGAAGATACTGAAACAAGTAATTAGTCAAAACCACAAACCCTTGTGGTTTTGGTGTCTTGGCCGAAAACAAGAAGGAGCAAGAGAGGATCAAAAGTCTTGATTTTTCTACTCAAATCTTGTGAAAAACACTAGTAATAAAACCTTAGATACCTTAATTACACCCAAATGGAACAAAACCCTAAAATCAAAAATCTTGTAAAAAATTAAGAAATCATAAATCTTGAAAAAAACTCCCATTGCATGATAATTTTAAGGTTATAAAGGGGACGGTGGGGGATTAATTTAGGAATGATTTGGGTTTAAATGGTAAGTGAATTTAAGAATCAAGATGAAGATTTTTAGTGGTTTGGGTGTGTGTGTATCAAACACAGTAAAGAGAGGAGCAGGGACACCGATTTTTTTTTATCTGTGTTATGTGTGTGTGTTTTTATAAAAGAGTCAAAGGTTTATATAGGTAAATCTTTATATAAGGGAGTGTTTGTTTTAGGATTTTGTAGGAGATAATTAAAAGATAAAAGGGGTGTTTGGTTTCTAGTTTTGATGGAGTCTAAACAAAGAAACAATTAAAAAAGTGTTTGGATATAGTTATTTTTATATTTTAATATATTTTTTTATATTTATACCACAATATTTGTTTTTAAAACACTTAATTAAAATATTAAAAATTGTAAAAATACTATTTTGACGCTTTCGGCCAAACGCGGATAAAAGATGAAAATTAAAAAAATTAAGAAAATAAATAAGAATCTCAAGCTAAAATATGGAATTATTGATTTCTCAACGTTAAAATGGATAAATATTCAAGGCACGCTTCACAACTAGCTAAAACGACGTTTTTCGTTAAAACGGCTAAAAAACAAAATAATAAATTCTTTAAAAATTAGAAAGATAATTATAGGAGCTCTTAAGAATATTGACAAAATTACTAGATGCACAGTCTTCCCACCTTAAAGGGAGCGCCGACTCGGCGCTTTAATTCGTCTGAAGCGGTCATTGGTTTAAATGTGAAAGAGATGAGGATATAGACAAGTCATCGTCGAGGTTTCCAACAATAACTAAATGAGAAAAAGTCAAAACATCAAATATATGTAACGTGCATAAGCGAACGGATTGAATGACGCGAGAATCCTTAAAGGAAAGATAAAATACATGACTCGAAGAAGAAGTCATTGAATACGAGGAATTTAACAAGTCGTCAATTCTTGGAAGCGATTAATGGTTCATTACCATTAGATTATCAAGTTCGCGGCGGTCGATACACATCCGGAAAAACCCATATAACAATCACGAGTCGAAAGAAGTTCATAGCCCAAAGAATGATTCATACGGAAGAACACACGCTACGTCGGATACACATAAGCCCACTCATTTATAATTTGTCACTTACAAAAAGAGGCGTCCCAATCCTTGTAAGTAAGAATTTATAAACTTATGGTTCGACGGTTTATAATTTCCTTATTCAAATGAAGAAGCGTCCCTATTTATTTCAATAAGACGATTATAAATCATCCTACTTAAGTATGACCGACACAAAACACACTATCAAAACAAGATCAAAAGCTACATTAAGTAAAAGGGGGGGGGGTGTATCTTTGACGGAATGGTTCTTCAAAATCATAAGAAGTGTCGAGGAAAATAATGAGACGTTAGACAATCACATTCCAAAGTGTAGGCCTGCCCAACAGACACATGATTCCGAAGGTGACAAAATAAAGTTCGTAACTCCCCATCAATTGGAAGATTTCAAAACAAGGATTACAAACACGAACCTAATAAACATACGCGAATTCAAATGAAAAGAAGAGTGTTTGGACTCGAAGTCGAACAATAAAATAACTAGTGGAATTGACAAAATACGCCGAATGTCAATATTATCATAAAGGAAATAAAATAAAGTCGCGTTAATGTTTCAGAGATCACCGCATTGCTCATAAAATATCAAAGAAAAGAAGCAACGCACAAGTAAGGTAGTATGAAGACTATTACAAGGCCCCTAAGGGTATACTAAGTGCATGTGAAATATATTAAGAGTGGATCAACCATATTAGGGGGCAAGGTAGTATGAAGACTGTTACCCGATGATATCCTTTCTACACAATCATGTTTTCCTAGACATATCAACAGCGATACAGACAAAAGCTAGTTTTCTAAGACCTAACATGCACATCCATCACAAGAAGCAACACCACTAAGATCTACATTCTAGGTTTCATACAATCATAAATAAACACAATAGGAGGTTTAGCCAAGCATGTTATAGATAAAGCAAGAACATAGATGAATCAAACAACACATAAACATATTGAATGATTAAATAAACCTTACTTGATTAAAACATGAGTTGGAGGAAGTACAATAAGGTTTTTAGGCCCTAAAATCGTCCCTAACAGCTGCTAAACAAACTAGGGTTCGTACCCTCTTTTTATTCTAAAGTTACACACTCAAAACCCTAAATTCGGGTTTGTATATATAGGAAAAACGTTGTGACGGCGTCGCGTTTTAGTCGTGACGCCGTCATGATATAAAATATTATAGATAATGGGCTGGGTCGTTTACTCTGACGTCGTTGTGAGATCCAGTGACGTCGTCTTGGTCTTCGTTGTGACGCATCCGGAAGAGTTGGCGTTCCATCTAACTCGCCACTAGAACCTAACATATTAGCCTATTCATTAATGCAAAGATACAATAGGATTTAAGCCAAAATTTTTCTATTAAAATACCAACTTTACTTGAAAGTTCTAAAAATTGCCGAAAGTAACCATAAATAGTCAACACTTATAGGAGTTACTATTATATATATAGATGGCGGTGATCCCGAAGATAAGCGTAAGAATTTCAGAGGAGAGTAGCTCCTATATGTACGAGTATCCATATATAATACCAGTATTGACGTTCGAGAGAGAAAATAAGGAAGTAAGAAGTACGCGATAGTCGGAGTAAGCAACGTATATATTTAATCGGTCGATATAAAGCAATTAATATGATGTCATAAGATAGACGTATGAGAGCAGAATAATAACCAAGTATTATATACAAATTATTAATGTTATAGCAATAAAGATGCAAAAGAGAGCATATAAGTTACCTGGGAGCAAGGGCGCGCGAATATCGGACAATAGTGAAGGACTCTTAAAATTTTTCAAAAACAGTTATAGTCTAGGGTTTTAAAAATGACCTAGTTATCTATAATGAGTGCTCTGATACCAATCTGTAACACCCCTAAAAATTAGAACGCAGCGGATATACCACTTGGGGTGCTACTTCATAGTTCATATACACAAGTTACAGAAAATGACCTTAAAAGAGACGTTTAATAAAATGTCACATTCGATTTAAATAAATCAGAGTAAATTCAGGTCCCAATAATTTCTTTTTAACAAAAGTTACAAGAGTTTAAACATGACTCATTTATATATTTAAAGAAAAATGATTATCGAATGTGAAGAAAAACCAAGCCTTTAAAGTTTTGATATCCGCGCATCCAAATGCTCCCAATGCTCAGCTAACAAGATATAACCTGGGAAAATACATGCAAAAACGTCAACAATAATATGGGTGAATTCATAGGTTTAATTAAAAGCAGTATTGATATAACTCAAATAATGTTTCAGTAAGAAAATTAGCGTTATAATATTTATAAGTATTCTTTCTGAAATCCAAGTAGTGATTTAATAAATCAGGAAATGTTCAGAAGTGGACCACAAGAATTAAGTAATGTAGACAAGAGAAACAAATTCACCAAGTCTAAATGAAATATATATTATTGCACTAAGCTCATGACCCCGAAACCTTAACAAGTTTGTTTCCCAAATGTATAGGATGCTTGCCCACATCCTAAAAGTAATCCCAATGTTAAATGCACCATGATCAACTTGTGACCCTAAAGAAAGGTGGGGATTGTCAGTCCTGATAGATCTATCCATAACATTCGCGCTTACTACAATAGCAATTAACGGTTCATGATAAGTAGGGACTTAATGGCAATAAGGCAACTTATGCAATAATATTCAGGCATTAATCTGGATAGCATACAATTGAATAACACTTGTGTCCAATGTAAAACAAGTAATGCGTTCAAAACTCTCAGTTTTTATATATAAGAATTCAGTGATCTCAAATCATGTAGTAAGCAAATCAAGCTTTAGTAAATTCATGAGTAAACAGCCATGTTTTAAAAGTCATGTAACGCTTAAGTAGTAGAAATCAATAAGTTGGATAAGTAAAACGAGCTTGTATTCTCACCCCGAAAACAATTTATGGAAACCATTAGAAAAGAAAAGATAGGGCTATGAACTCACCGAGAATAGAAGATGTGATCAAGATATCCAAACAAGGATAGAAACGAACGCCGACAATGAACCGCGACCTATTAATAAAAATAATATGCGATTGATACGCGAGCTATATAAAATATGCAACTCAATGTACATACATATAATGTGCATGAAAAATAATACTTTGGAATCCATGGACTGCATCACTTAATGTTTATATTGATTACACATTTTCTGAAATTTTATCCGTTTTTAGCTAAATGATCGGCTTACTTAATGGAACGTTAAACGGTCGAACTAGTCAATCTCCCTCCATGTTAAGCTTCCCTTATATGTTATTTAACAACCATAATTCACCCATAATCCATAGCCTAAGTAATCTTATTATGAAACACACATCAATGACACTTGTTCTAAAACAGGGTCTGCTGGACTTTGCAAAAGTTTTGCACTATCTGACCTATCTAAACCTTACAGAAAATTCTAGAAAAATTTAAGGAAGTCATATATATTATGAAGATGCTATAGTTTAAATTTCGTCAAAAAATATTAAGTTTTGACCCGCCTGCACACATCATCTTTACAATCGAATTTCTGGACAACAAACACAATTTTGACACTTAATCTTGTACAAAGGGTTTGACTCACTTTTACATTCTGAAAATCAACGAGGCCTGGTTTGTTGGAAAGTAGACTCGAAGCACATAATCAGCGGGTCCTGCAAATCTAGTAAAGCTATTGGCATGACCAAATTACACTTCGCGCAAGATGGACCAAAATTCGGCGCAAAAACAGTGTGTGCAGAATTTTGCCGCTTTAGTTTTCACACTTCAAAATGCCATATCTTTTTCGTTTTTAAGAGTTGAAAGCTCAAATTTTTACCACACGTTCATTATAACGACCACCACCACATTAATCTTTTAAATCTCAGTTTACAACAACACTCATCTTGATGAATGAAGCCTAAACGTTCTGGTCTAATTGAGGATTTACAAACCCTCGCAAATCTTAATTTTTTCACACTAATTTTGCATTCAACATAACCACACTAACCTATAATCACTACTAAACCATTTGATCATCCTTAAATATTCACGAATCAAAAATCATCTTTTCACAAATTAACCATGGATTCCTAATTATCAAAATCAACATGCATGCACATATATACTTAAAACCAAATCAAAATCAAAGAAAATACTTACAAGAAGATAGGAAAACAAGTAATTGTTCAAAGCCACAAACCCTTGTGGTTTTGGTGTCTTGGCCGAAAACAAGAAGGAGCAAGAGAGGACCAAAAGTCTTGATTTTTCTACTCAAATCTTGTGAAAACCACTAGTAATCAAACCTTAGATACCTTAATTGCACCAAATTGGAACAAAACCCTAAAATCAAAAATCTTGAAAAAAATCAAGAAATGATAAATCTTGAAAAAACCCCATGCATGATTAATTTGAGGTTATAAAGAATGGTGGGGATTAATTTAGGAATGATTTGGGGTTAAATGGGAGTGATTTAAGAATCAAGTTGAAGATTTTTGGTGGTTTGGGTGTATGTGTATCGAACACAGTAAAGAGAGGAGGAGGGACACCGATTTTTTTATCTGTGTTATGTGTGTGTGTTTTTATAAAAGAGTCAAAGGTTTATATTGGTAAATCTTTATATAAGGGAGTGTTTGTTTTAGGATTTTGTAGGAGATAATTAAAAGATAAAAGGGTGTTTGGTTTCTAGTTTTGATGGAGTCTAAACAAAGAAACAATTAAAAAGAGTGTTTGGATTATATGTTATGTTTTTATTTTATATTATTATTATTATTATTATATTTATACCACAATATTTGTTTTTTAAACACTTAATTGAAATATTAAAAATTGTAAAAATACTATTTTAACGCGCTTTCGGCCAAATGCGGATAAAAGATTAGAAATGGAATTTAGAGCTCGGTTAAAATATTAACCGTAAAATACGAGATGCTACATTAGGTCTTAGAAAACCAAATTTTGTCTGTATCGCTATTGATATGTCTAGGAAAACATGATTGTGTAGAGAGGATACCATCGGGTAACAGTCTTCATACTACCTTGCCCCTTATATGGTTGATCCACTCTTAATATATTTCAAATGCATTTAATATACTCTTAGGGGCCTTGTAATAGTCTTCATACTACCTTACTTGTGCGTTGTCTTAACGGAATACTAAATAGATGGCGGGTTCGTGTAATTCGTTCGTGACTTAGGAAATAATTACATAGATCATCACAAGTGTGTCAAAGCAACAACACTAGGAGAAGCAATCTAGAGAGTAATACATGATTAAATAAACACAATATTTTATTATATTGTTATCACCAGTAGTGTAGTTTATATTTAGTTTAATAGCTGAAACCAAAACCACCTCTCTAATATATGATTTTACCCGCTTTCATAAAATATAAAAACACAAAAAGAATCTTTTCTCTACCCTTAGAATTATGTTAGACTATGATCAAGCCTTCCCAACCTATTCCCCTAGAGAACGGTAACAACCCCCGAGTCTTGCCTATACTACACTACAACGATTAGGTACACTGCCTAGGGAGTTGTAAAACTTCTTGTAGAAGTCCCTTACGACAACCGCAACATCTCACCATGGAACAATACTTAGCATTGTCACGAGAAAACCAGGCACCAGGCAAAGTTAAACCCGAAATAGGAGGCAATGTCAATTTCGAAATCAATAGTCAATTCATGCGCGAATTAAGGGAAGACACTTTCTCTAGGAACAAATACGAGGATGCTCATGATCATATTGATCGGGTCCTCAGCGTCGTTAGCTTATTCAATATTCCCAGAGTCTCTAAAGACGCAGTCATGCTCTAAGTTTTTCCCTTTACTCTTACCGGATCTACAAAAAGGTGGGTGGACAAACTCGCCTCAAGAACTATCAATACCTGGGATCTCCTCAAAAAGGCCTTTATCCAAAGGTATTGCCCACCTTCCATGACCACAAAGCAGCTTAAAGATATACACAACTTCAAGAAAGAAGGAGATGAATCATTGTACCATGCCTGGGAACAGTATAATGACCTGCTATACAAGTGCCCTACTCATGACATCAACAGTCATCAAAAAGTAATTATCTTTTATAATGATTTGAGCACTATGAACCGTCAACTGCTTGATTTGCAGGAACCTATCCCTGGGATGAGACCGGCCCAAGCTCTCACAGCAATTCAGACCATGGCTGATCATTCTCAAAAATAACACGACGGAACAACAAGCAGGAATATCAGAAGCAGTAGTAGCAAGGATGGACTAACTGCTTTGGTAAATAAGTTAGATAACCTGGGTGGAGACACGAAGAAGCTAAAGGAAAATGTTCATGCAATCCAGGTTGGATGCAAAATTTTCAAAGGACCTCACCTTAACAAGGATTGTCCCATAAACGAGGAAGTTAAACAAGTTGAAGAGGTCAGATATAGAGAATTTGGACGAACATCACCCTTTAACGGGAATAATAGGGGAAAGTTTCATGTAAGACCACCTGGATACTACACTAAGACTGATAATCGTCCACCATATGATGAAAGGAAGCAAAGCTTAGAAGAACTATTGGCTAAGCATCAAGAGGAATCTGCTCGTAGAAGTACTAAAATGGAGGTGTAGATTAAAAAGCTTCAAGAGAATGCCAAGATTAACACTAGGAACCAAAACGTACTTAAAAACATAGAAACCCAAATCGAGCAATTAACCAAAGAACTCTATTCCAGGAAGGAAAAATATGAACAAGCAAAGGTAGTAATTGTTGAACATGAGGGACCCAACTCTCCTAAGAAAATTAAGAATCTCCACGAAATATCCTTCCTCTCTGAATCTCAAGAAGAAAACACCAATGATCAACTACCTACGAAAGAATCTAATCCAGGACATTTTACGCTTCCCTAAACCATCGGTAACTTTAACTTTTATGCTATAGCCAATTTAGGAGCTAGTGTAAATGTTCTACCTAGGAATATTTTTGAGTATTTGGAATTAACAAATCTTAGTGAAACCGAAATGCTAGTGGAAATGGCAGATATAAGAAAAAAGGCACCACTTAGGATAGTTAGAGACATACTCGTAAAAATTGATAAATTCCTGTTCCCATCCGACTTCGTAATTCTAGATCAAACTTCCAATTCAACTATCATTTTAGGAAGACCCTTTTTGGCCATCGTTCACGCCTAGATTAGTGTTTTTAAAAAAGAAATATCAGGAGGGATAGGTGACGAGAGGGTAATGTTTAACATAAATAGAAATGACCCTAACTTCGCCCCAACTGAGGGAATCTTTATGTTGAACTCGATCAACACTGATGAACCAATCACTAAAAGATTGAAGATAAGTGATGACACTTCTATAACATATTTTTGTAAACCTATTATAGAAGAATGTGATAAGGACTTTAAGGCTTGGCCATCCTGTAGCCCATTTAAGAACAAATGTGATTGGGGGGGGTATGAAATTTACGGTATCAATGAGCTTGGTAAAACAAAATATTAGTTTTTCCCTAATAACAACGAAAGGAAGGAAATGAAAGAAGGTGGGGTGTCATTTTCAAACTTTTTAATAATAAGATATGGTAGCTGTCAGGTTGAGGATTCTATTTGGAGCAAAAGATATTCAGAATGGTGTAATGAAAATTCCCATGATAAGAAACCTAGGCCTAGAGACTACACTTTTAAATAATGGGTAAAGCTTAAGAAAGGACACCTAGACATAAGTAAATTAGTTAGGAAAGATTTATTCAGATCATGGGTGATTGATCAATTTACTGAGGCATTAGATCCTGATAAAAACCCTGTAGAAAGATGTTTAGATGAATACAATTGGGTATTCCATAAAGAAATTAAACAACTTGCCGATGAATACGAAATAAAAATTAGAGAAAAAGGGCAAGTTCTTGAAGAAATATGGACAAAATGTAAGAGAGCGCGATGAAAGAATAAAGATTGGTGGTATGATTACTGGTATGAGGATGAAGAAAAAACGGAATTATGTAATGAAGATTACGATCCACCAATGGTACATACATAAACATTTAAAGTAACAAAATATAAGTTTAACAACGGACGTAGCTTCATATGTGTTAGTGACGAGAATAATGAAACCCTGTCTTTGGGAAGGAAGAATGGATCAAGGTTTAGGAAAATGATAATGGAGGAAATGGAAGAAGTCCTCGGGAATGATGGAGAGGACTCTGACAACGAAACGTAGAATTGTCACGAGTCTAACTTAAAGACTCGTTAATAAATAAAAGTGCTTGTCGGGAGATAACCCGTCCTTTATTTAATGAAATTTTCTTTTTGCATTAGTTGGTTTGCATGTTTCTTACTTTGTTTTGCAGAATCCAGAAGCTAGGAGGCAATTATTGAGACCAACTCGATTCAAAATCATATGGTAACTTTGCTGAATCCACAACAGTTACGGCGTAACAAACTCAGTTTATGCCGTAACCACTGAAGTTACGACGTAACCCATTTCATGATTACGCCGTAACACCTTAAAACTTAAATTTTTTACCACTTGATTATGACGTAACCTATTTCATGGTTACGCTGTAACCTCCTTCTGAAATCATAAAAATTTAAGTTTTAAACAAGTCTAAACTTGTATACGTAAATAGACTTTGTCGGTATGTTCTCTGGAAGCTCCCATGAGACTAAACTCATCCATTTGGGCCACCAAGTGGTTTAAAAGGCTTGTTGCATATGCTAAATGCAACCGTGATTCCTATGAAAGTGAGTTAGGTTTGTATTTCCTGTACACTTCATAATTCGTGTAGAATGATTTTATGCTTTGGTTTGTTTTGTGATCAGAGGGGATAATAAGCTTGCGAGAAGACATAAATAATCTAAAGATTTCCGCCAAATCTCAAATTTCAAAGCAAAGCTTAGGGAGTTTCTCGTCTTAATTCAACTCTTTCCTTTTTATTTCATTTCCTTAATGTAGAATAGGGACATTGTACAAATCAAGTGGGGGGATGGGAGTATAATTAATACTTGACGTATGTTTTACCTTTGATTTTTTAGTTTTCTTTGAAAATTCTACCAATTTTAAAATTTTTGACAAATTTTTCTTAAATAACTAGAATTAATCTTTGCCGAATACACATTACCTTTTATTATTACTTGGTGAGATTTAAGCCTAATATTCTCTTTCCATCATATTATTCAAAAATCCACCAAAATATTAAGTGTACCGATAGTATTGTAAACTTTAGAACTTGGCCAGTACATCATTTCAAGACCTAATTGATTAGCAAGAATAGATAGTTCCAGAAGGCAACGCTTAGGAAATCACCCAAATAGCCTATATGTGTGTGTTTATCGACTTGTTTCACTGACTTGTCGACCTTGCACTCATTATTAGTGCAAGATACCCCTAGATCACTCATGTTTTCACCCAATGTTATATGTATTGTTACACCATTTCACCTTAGCCTACCCTGTAGTCTTTATTTTCTTTGTGTTGAAATCTCTGGCTACTTAAGTCCATGGTTTGGAGGAATGGGAACGAAAATTATAAGCATTCGTGGAAGACCAATCAATTATGATCTATAAAGACCCCTTTGTATTACCACTTTCGACATTGTTTAACTCAAGTGGGAGGATGTGCGTATAATATCAAATGTTACAGGGGCAATAATTAAAGATATAAACTCTTGTAACATTTGCATATTATGAAGAAAATGAAGAAAATGAAGAAAAGAGGGTGAAACAAAAAGCCACCCATGTGCTACAAATGTAACGATGGTACAAAATAAAAAATATAAAAAATAGAGCTAGTAGCCCATTATTGTACCAAGACATCTCAGTAAAATGGAGCTAGTAGCTCATTATTACACCAAGTCATCCCAATACTCATGAAGAATGGAGCTAGTAGCCCATTATTAAAGATTAGATTTTTGGACTTAAACTCTTGGACCCATGGATGGACAATAGCTAGTTATGAGAACCTTAGATTATTTTAGACTATTTGTTTTGTGTTTTTATTAACAATCATTAAATGTGTATCCCATGTCTATCCTAACCCCCTTTATCACCCTTTAAAACCATATTACCCTTGTTGCCTTTGAGAATTATTTAGACCCTAATTCTAACTAGTGCAGATTTGTGTACTTTCCAAGCTTATGATAGAATACATACTATGACTGTGCAATTGAGCGATCACCTTGAAAACAAAACACTTAGACTAGTGGAGAATTGAGTGACTTTTTATCCCCTTTTCGAGAGGTGTTTGACTTTGATGTTTTCTAGCATGAGAATTTTATAAATTCATTTCTTGAAGTTATTCTTGAGAAATCTTTTTATGAAATGTTCTATCAGGTTCTACTTGAGGGCAAGAAGAAGTCAAGTGGGGGGATATTTGATAACATCAAATATTTAATACTTTTTGGTGGCAAAATACCCCCTATATTACCTGCAAAAGTTTCACTAATGCTCGAAAATGAGATATTTTCTATCATTTTGTAGTTTCCAGGTGAAATGCAGGAAAGTGACAAGAAACAAGGGAAAAAGGACTTAAAGTGTAAATTCTGAAGAATGTTACGGCGTAACACCAAAAATGGTTACACCGTAACATATATTAAGCAAGTACGAAGATCAAGGACAACGTTACGGCGTAACACCATATCTAGTTACGCCGTAACCATATATTTAGAAGGAAATCTTGTCAAAGTTAGAGTTACGGCGTAACACCATATCCAGTTACGCCGTAACCATGAAGATCCACAAATATGGAATGAAGATCACGTACTTATGGACATTATTTGAAGGTTACGGCGTAACACCATATCTGGTTACGCCGTAACAAATTGTTTAAATACGAAATGCCTTGTATGATGGTTACGGTGTAACACATTTATAAGTTATGCCGTAACAGGTTCGATACCTATAAATAGAGGCCTCATTCAAGCTATTCCGACATCACTTCCTCCACAGCCAATTGGAGAGGCGACAAAGGCTTCCAACCTTCGAAGAATTCCACCTGGAGTCCAAGGGAGATCACACTTTACTTACTTTTTGTATTTAATCATTCAAATACGAATACTGTAAGAATTATGAGTTTTCAATCTATGATTTCTTCTATTTCTTGTTGTGTTTCCGTTACCATGAGCGGCTAAGCACTTAAAGTGTTGGCCTAGTTATGTAATTACTGTTGTTATGATGTTTGTTTCCTGTTAGATTATGGTTTCATTAGATATTCCTTGACTATCGTGTAACCCTGGGTTTTGGTAGTACGGGTGGTTTGGACCTAGCTTGCCCCATTATTAGATTATCTAGTCAATATGGGATCCAATGGGTACTAGGGAGGATCACTAACTCCTTACCTAGTGTAGGAACTAACCGGTCACCGCACTTATCACTTAATATACTTAAAAAGCACAGGAACTCTTTTAGAGAGGGTTAATAATCTTTATAGGTTATTAGATATGTTTTGGGAATAGTTGAGATTAATCACTGCAACCTGGATAACCTACCTCCCAGATGATTTGGGACTGATTCGGAATCGCAGGGAGTATATGATAGACTAAATATGCACATTCAAGTCTATCGACCTTAGAAACCACTAATGAAACCATAGTTTAACATTGCACATGAATGCATTTTCATAACAATAACATTGCACATGAATGCATTCTCTCTTGATATCTCCAATTCTTTTAATTTCTAGTTATTTATTTTATTGTTATTTATTTTAAATCAACTCAAAAACCCTTTTCAAAACGTGACATTTCAAATTAAAACTAATTACAACTTAGCTCTTGGGACGACCTCGGATTCACCATTCTATACTACCCACTATCGGGTTCTCTGCCTGTCAGTGCGTTGTTAGGTAGATTGAGTTTTATAAATTTAAAACTTGGTAAAAATATATTTTAAAATAAAACACGCATCATTCTTCAGTCTTGCTCATAGTCTTGATTCTTTAATTATTATCTTGTGTTTGGATGTAGTGATCTTGGAACTTGTTCTTCATACTTTATATACTTGTGATCTTGAGCCTTTATCAATTGATCTTTTGCATCTTGAGATCTTTAATCTTTAATCATCACTTGATCATGCCTTCTTGTGTTCTTGTGTCTTTGGACCAACATGCTCATACTTTTCTTCGTCTTGAAATCTGTCTAACAATCTCCCTTGACATGATTTGACTTGAACACTTTATAACTTTAAGGAAGACATTGAGTATCAGAGTAGCAGAATACTTTAGTAACATGTACTTGAGCTTTCATTATGTCTTTATATTTGTCGATCGAGCATGAGCATGTGGTTATGAATTCGAATCAGTTTGAATGGGGAACTGCACCATCATATAAATCTGCAATTAATGGGTTAGTAATAAACACTTTATATGGACAAATATGGCTTTGTCATTCATCCAGGTTCGGTTGAGATAACCTTCGGTTTCCTGTTTTATAGTACGAATACTATACTTGTGATCAGGTAGATTCAAAGAATCTCCTTGACAAGGTTTCCAACTCAAACTGTTTGATCCTTTAATGCATGTGCATTAGATTCACCGTATTTGCATATTCTCATTATCAGAACGACTCAAACCAGACACCATGATAAGAGTGAATCGATTAGTTACTATCTTACCGATTGAGTCGTCAATTCATATACTGTACCAAATCGATATTCGGTTAACACAAGATTGATCTATATAGACTCGCACAAGTCAACTACCACAGTGCTGTTTGATGTTGACACTAGAAGGATCTCCATTCGTCATTGTGAATACTTAAAAGTATCACTCTGAATGTTCTGGCATAATCACAAGGATGATGTGTAGGACTCTTTAAATAACACTTGTGTTCACAGTGTATGAACGACAAGTGTAATATGGAATTGTGTCCTAATGAGATTTATATATTGATCTCTTTGGCTTTAGACTCGATAAATGCGTTTTGGTTTTAGTGATCGAAGGCTGGAGCAAACTGCCACCTTTTCAATACCAACTAACTCGGAGTGAGAAATTCGATAGTGTTTAATCTTTGTGATAAAAGAAACAAACTTGTTTTGAGAGAAGCCTGAGTAGCTTAGGATGGTTGTGCAATGCATCACTGGGTCCATAATTACTATCTTCAATACCAGCAATCAACTATGTAATTATGATATCATATATATTGACTCGGTTTCGGCCTAAAGTGTATGGAGGGTTTCTTTCTTTACACCTTTTATCCTTACATTTCTTTTTAATTCTTCAACCTCTTCAATGTTAAACCAACACGTCCTCATTATCACCTTGTTAGGTTTGTTCCAGTGGTAACTCATGCCTTGGATAAATTTTTTCTCAATCTCATTTTAATCCTTTTATATCATACCTAAGGACTCCTACTCTATCTATTGGAGTGTCCCTGGGTAGATCCCTCTGGTTCTGGCTGGATGATGGAATAAATACCTAACCCTAGCCGCCTTATATCTCCTTGATAAATGTATCTTGGTCGGTCATTTGGTATTTCCATCTTAGCCATAAAACTATTTGAAAATCAATCAAGGTAATCAAAGCATTTGTACCTTGAAAGTTTTGACTTTTCAAAATTGCTCCCTCTACACATGTGCATCTGTAACACCCCCAAAACACGATACGCAGCGGAATAATACATTTGGGGTGCTACTTCATAATACAAGCACACGAGTCCCAATGAGTGGGTGGGCTAGGTTGTTTGGGAACAGTATTGTACTCTCACATACAAAACACAACCCAAGACCAAGAGAAGAGTTTGGGACTGCTATAAAAGAAAAGGCAAGCGAAGACCACCCACTTTTACTATGTTTTTTTAGTGTATTTAAATTCAGTCTTTCTTTTAGCATTTTTAATGTAAATTCAGCTTGTACCTTACGAATATGTGCAATATATTTCAGTTTTCAAGTTACCTTGCTCTTTGATTTCAAATTTAAGCAAATTTTACATCATTAAGCTCTCAATAAGCTCATGTGAGCTTATTACTTTGCATAAGCTCAAATTTAGCTTATTACCTGTTTTTAATGAATCATTCACTTGTCTCATACATTTTCTTTATTCATTACCACTTGAGTCATTTGATCAAGATTTGGCAGCTTAATGAAGAAATAAGCTGAAAATAGCTTATTGAGCTTATTGCTATTTGGTTTAGAGGCCTTGGAAGCCACTTAGGATCACAATTTGAGCCACTCACTCAACTAGAGTGGCTCTAGTTCTGAGACTCCATTATTTTCAGGTTCTATCCTTTAGATTTAAGTAGCGTAAAAAGTAGTTTTTTTTTTTATTGCTTATTTCTCATAATAGCTTTGACTTAATAACTCTGATAATACAATGTTGTTTTATAGAGTTTGTTATTAGTGATGTTTAGATTTCATAAGCTTTAGTTTTGAGTTATTTCAGTTTCTATAAATTCTGTCATCTAGTAAGTAATAAGCTAGTAGAGTAAGTAGCTTATTTTTCTAAATAAGCTACAGTTTTTTTAGTTCAATCAGCTCTATTAATCCAATTCAAATAGAAGTAGATAAAGAGTTTAGGTTGTTTTAGTTTTTATATAGGTTTTAAGCTCACAATAGTTTTGACAGTTTTTCTAAAGGAGTGTTTGGTATTGGCCTATTTTTACTCTTAAAATCATAATCAACTTGTCAAAGCTGTTCATTCATGTGAGTTAGGGTATAAGTTCAAGAGATTAACAGCTTTTAAAAGTTAGAGTTTAGTTTTATAAAAGTTAGAGTGTTAAATCTCTCATTTTGCACCAGGGCATATTTCAGTCACTAGACTTTTAGATTTTAGGACTTTAAAAGCAACTTAGAGGTCAAGATTAGTTTGTGTTCACTTAGGATCATTTTAGTAAAGTGTTAGCTCTAAAAGTTGAGCCTGTATTTGAGTGCATTACCATTTGCATCAGCAACAAAGTAGATCAGCAACAATAGATAGTAGCAAGTTAATTAGGATTGGTTTATTACTTCTTTAGAATTTTCTATTTCCTTGTGAAGTGTTATTAATTCCTTTCACCTGAGTAGATTTAGGACTGCTAGAGTAGCTCGTTTCCTATATCTCCAGCATTCATAAGTTCGCAATGATAAGCATTTAGTTACTCTTAAAAAAGCTCAAAACAGTTTAATTTAAACTTGCTATTTTTCATTCTTTCATTTTATTTTAAATTTGGTTCAGACATAGGTGGATTTTAGTTTAAAAACATCTAGTACTTACATCTTAAGTTCTTTAAGCATATTCTTAGTTGTCAGCTTTCATTAAGTGATTAGCCTAGCAATAAAGCCAAAACCTAAAAGCTTGTCAAATTGCTACTTTCTGTGACAGGAAACTTACAGCTTATTTTCTAGCTTATTCTTTGCAGTTAACGTGAGCCTGTATGTTCGCATAAAGTGAATTCTATTTTTGTTTAAAGCCTTAGATTAGAAAATACGTGTTTTTCTATAACTTTGTAGTTTTGAGTTTTGTTTGAATGAAAGCAATTTTTAATAGCCAAATAAAGCCACAATTTAGCGACAGGACTGTTTTGTACTTTTTCTTTAAAGTCTAGGGTTACCGTTTCTATTCTATAGTGCTAAATTTTCAAATATTAGCCCTGCAATACCCTTTGTAGTCGTACTTTCTTTCACTTTTTACCCTAGTCTTTCTTATGTTAAATAAATAATGTTAATATTTTGGTTTTTAGTTTTTATTAAAAATTAGGTTAAAATTTTAATTGAATAAATTGGGTTCAATTGGGGTTTTAAAAATTAGGGCTTATGGTTTCTATTAATTTTCTCGCACCTTTTTAGGGCATATTAAACCCATTATTTGCTATATTTTTCCAAGTTAAATTTGTATTTTAGCAATTAAATAGATTTTTTAGTTATTACTTTTTCTTCTATAAAAATCATAAAAAAATTCAAAAATTAATAAAAAAATATTTTCCTTTTATTTATAAAATTTTCTTTTGTCATTTAGTGCTATTGGAAAAATATAAAATTTAGTATAGGTTTAATTTTTTATAAAATTCAGTCTTAGACCCGTTTTACCGAGTGCGTTTTACCGTTTCTTTTCGTTTAGCATTCAAACAACCTCCGTTTTTATTCTAGTTTTTTTTTATTTTTCAAACTTCAAGTTAATTAGAATTTATTTTTGATTTTTAATATTAATTTAGCAATTTATTTTCTTTAATTTTTGTATTTAGGTTTCCGATACATGATTCTGTTCCCCTTATTTTAGTTTAGAATTTAATTTTTTAGGAATTTACCTATAACTAAATTTGTTTCCATAGTTTTTAAGATTTCCCATTTCCCTATATCTGTTTCCGTAGATTAAAAATTAGGTTTTTATTTAATTAATTTTAAGTTGTAACTATATCAGTTATTTCCATTATATCTAATTATTCTCCATCATTCCAAATTTCTAATCACAACCAGGATTACCTCTTCAAATTGCGCATTTTTTTCTTGCTCGTTCGGACATACGACCGGGATTTTCTCTTCGGAGAATCTTTTTTTTATCATAGATTCTATATTGTGTATTTTATCCTTTTGTGGAATTTGACCTTTTGCCTTGGTCAAGGGCTATTCGGTTAGGAGCTGTATTAGGGTTGCAATATAAGTGTTATGCTTATACCAACGAATCAATCCCACCCGCAAAATTCTCGCCCTTTAAAGGGCTCATTCGCTGATGACACCAACACAAGCCCTAGAATCAATACAAGTCATGGCAGACCATTCGCATGACTGGTATGATGAAACAACCACTAGGGAAAGAATCAACGATGTCATGGACAACGTTGATGCCATTCATGAAAGTTTCAAAGGGGAACATCAAACCAAAGAGTACCCTCTCAAAAAAGAGGACGAGTCAATCAAGCATAGCAGATATATGGAATCCTTAGAAGAAACCATCATCAAATTTTGCAAAGACGCAATTTAAAAATAAACCGCGGATGACGAAAGGATGAGGAAAATCCTTGAAAACATAGAATCAAACATAAGGGCACTTAAAACTAGAACAAAGAACCTACATGAAAAAGCTTATCAATTAACCCATAAAGTCCTCACTAATACAGGAGAGAAAATCAAGGCAATAACGACAATGGGTAAGAAAAACATGAAGGAGCCGGTTCCTCGTGACTCACCACCTACGCCATTTCTAGGAAAGTTGAAGGAACAAATGGGTAACCCTTACAGAACTCGCGAAACCGTTCGCATGATTGGAAATCCTGGGGAAATTCATAATGCGAAAGCTCTGGGAGATAGAGGGGACATGGATGTAGGTTGGGACATTACAAACAAGGATGAAGAAAGGCTTAGGCAATTTCTAACACCTACCATACACTCTTTACCCAACCTTGAGCCAGTAGTGCAACCATATATACCACTAGGACCAGTCCATGATAAGGATAAAATTATAAGGGAAGAGGAACAGGATTATGATACTCCTCTAGATGATAGCATAATGCAACCTCCCCTCAAACAGTTCATATCACACCTCCTGACGATGATTATGTAGCACCGGCTACAAATCCTATGTCTAACAAGCAATTGGACAAATTTGAGGAAAAAATTTCTAATATTACAAAGGTTGCTAAAAAAGAATATGATAACCCTGTTATGAAGACATATGATTGTGAGACCTTCATTTAGAAATTAATGCACCAAGTGAGCCAATCATCAAGGGAAATGAAATCTCATCTGTGGTTAAGGGTTCTCTCTAATTTTTTCACTTTCCTGCCCAGCAAAAGTAGCAAATTTTACGATAATCATGGTCGTATATCATGCTACTTAACTAGTACTTAATCTGAGTGAGGGGAAAGAAAACACCTGATACTTGGCCAAATATGGAGGAGTCAAGCTCGTGACTCAAACAAAAACAAGTGCTTTGTGAGAGGCACCCCGTAACTAAATTTCTTTTTTCATTAGTTGGTTTTCATGTTTCTTACTTTGTTTTGCAGAATTCAGAAGCTAGGAGGCAATTATCGAGATCGGCTCGACTCATAATCATGTGGTAACTCTATTGAATTTGCAGCAGTTACGGTGTAACAACTTTAGTTTACACCGTAACTATTATAGTTACGACGTAACCCATTTCACGGTTATGCCGAACACCTTAAAACTTAAAAATTTTACCACTTGATTTCGACATCTAAAACCAGGAGTTAACGAAGTAACCTCCTTCTAAAATCTTAAAAATTTAAGTTTTAAACATGTCTAAACCTTGTATACGTAAATGGACTTTGTGGGTATGTTCTCTGGAAGCCCTCACGAGACTAAACTCGTCCACTTGGGCCACCAAGTGGTTTAAAAGGCTTGTTGCATATGCTAAATGCAATCGTGATTCCTACGAAAGTGAGTTAGGTTTGTATTTCCTGTACACTTCATAATTCTTGTAGAATGATTTTATGCTTTGGTTTGTTTTGTGATCACAGGGGATAAAGAGCTTGCGGGAAGACGGAGATAATCTAAAAGATTTTCGTCAAGTTTCAAATCTCGAAGCAATGCTGAGTTTCTTGTTTTAATTATACTCTTTCCTTTTTATTTTATTTCCTTAATGTATAATAGGGACATTGTACAAATCAAGTAGGGGGATGGGAGTAGAATTAATATTTGACGTATGTTTTGCATTCGATTTTCTAGTTTTCTTTAAAAATTTATGCCCAATTTTAAAAATTTTAGGACAAGTTTTTCTTTAATAAAATTAGAATTAATCTCTCTGCCGAATGCACATTATCCTTTTTTAATTACTTGGTGAGATTTTGCCATAATACTCCGTTTATCCTCATCATTACTTAAAACAACATTCACCAAAGTATTGTGTGTACGGTTAGTATTGTTTAGACTTTTAGACTTGGACATGTACCATCTTTCGGAGACCTAATTGATTAGCAGGAATAGATAGTTCAAGAAGGCAACACTTAGGAAATCACCCAAATAGCCTATATGTGTGTGTTTATCGACTTGTTACACTGACTTGTCGACCTCCCATGATAAACCCTTTTGTTGCACTCATTATTAGTGCAAGATACCCCTAGATCACCCTTGTTAAACCAATCTATGTTTTCACCCTACTCTATATGTTTCGTTACACCATTTCACCTTAGCCTACCCTGTAGTCTTTATTTTCTTTGTGTTGAAATCTCTGGCTACTTAAGTCCATGGTTCGGGGGGAATGGGAACGAAAATTATATGCATTCGTGGAAGACCAATCAGTTATGATCTATAAAGACCCCCCTGTATCACCACTTTCGACATTGTTTATCTCAAGTGGGGGGATGTGCGTATAATATCGGATGTTGCAGGGGCAATAATTAAAGATATAAACTCCTGTAACATTTGCATATTTATCATGAAGAAAATGAAGAAAAGAGGGTGAAACAAAAAAGCCACCCATGTGCTAAACAAAATGTAAAGATGGTGCAAAATAAAAAATAAAAAAATGGAGCTAGTAGCCCATTATTGCACCAAGACATCTCAGTAATTATGAAAAATGGAGCTAGTAGCCCATTATTACACCAAGTCATCCCAATACTCATGAAGAATGGAGCTAGTAGCCCATTATTGAAGATCAGATTTTCAGACTTAGACTCTTGGACCCATGGATGGACAGTGGCTAGTTATGACAACCTTAGATTACTTTAGACTATTTGTTTTGTGTTAACAACCATTAAATGTGTATCTCATGTTTATCTATCTCCTCTTTATCACACTTTAAATTACATATTGACTTGTTGCTTTTAAGATTATTAGACCCTAATTCTTACTAGTCTGCAAAATTTTGTTACTTTCCAAGCTTATGATACAATACATGCTATGACTGTGCAATTGAGCGATCACCCTGAAAATGAAACACTTAGACAATTGGAGAGATGAGTGACTTTTTATCCCTTTTTCATGAGGTGTTCGGCTTTGATGTTTTCTAGCATAAGAGTTTTATAAATTTATTTCTTGAAGTTATTCTCACGAGAATCTTTTATGAAATGTCTCTTAACAGGTTTACTTGAGGGCAAGCAGAAGTCTAGTGGGGGAAAATTTGATAAACATCAAATATTTATTACCCTATGGTTCGCCGTCAACCATAAAGATCCACATATATGGAATGAAGATAATGTCATATAGAAATTATTTGAAGCGTTACGGCGTCAAACACAATATCTGGTTACGCCGTAAAACAACTCATATAAATATTGTAATTCCATGTAAGTTGGTTACGGTGGTAAACACTGCTTATCAGTTACGCCCGTAACAGGTTTGATACCCTATAAATAGAGGGGCCTCATTAAAAGCTTATTCTGACAGCACCTTCCTCCACGCTAATTTGGAGAGAGCGGTCTTAAGGCTTCCAACCTCAAAAAATTCTCCACCTGGTGTTAAGGAGATAACACTTTATTACTTTTGTATTATCGTTTTTAAAGAACAGAATCATTGTAAGAATCATGAGCTTTCAATCTATGATATTCTTTCTATTTCATGTTGTGTTTCCGTTACCCCGCCCCCCCCCCCACCACCCCCAGTTAACCATGACGGCTAAGCACTTAAAGTGCTGGCCTAGTTATGTAATTACTGTTGTTATGATGTTTGTTTCTGTTAGATTATGGTTTTGTTAGATATTCCTTGACTATCGTGTAAAAATTGGGTTTTTGGTAGTAGGGTGGTTTGACCTTGCTTGCCCCATATTAGTTTATCTTGTCAATATAGGATCCATCAGGTACTAGGGAGGATCTATGACTACGATCCCTAGTGTAGGAACTAACCGGTCTCCGCACTTATCACCTAATATACTTAAAAAGAACAGGAACTCTTTCAGAGAGGGTTAATAATCTGTATAGGTTATTAGATCAGTTTTGGGAATAGTTAGGATTAATCACTGCAACCTGGATATCCTACCTCCTATACGATTTGGACTGAGTCGGAATCGCGAGAAGTATAGGATAGACTATATATGCATATTGAAGTCTATCGACCTTAGGAACCACTAATGAAACCATGGTTTAACATTGCATACGACAATGTTTTCATAACAGTAGTAATGAAGTAACTAGGTTAGCACGTTTTCTCTCCTGATATCTCCAACTTTTTTTATTTTCAGTATTAAATTTTATTGTTATTTTAAATTCTTATTCACAATCAAACTTATAATTTCTATTTATAAACGTGACATTCAAATTTAAAAACTAATTACACTCTTAGCTCTTTGGGGACAACCTCGATTACATTCTATACTGCCCTATGATTGTGTTCTCTGCCTGTTAGTGACGTTGTCAGGTTATATCGGTTTATAAATTTAAACTTGTAAAATTAATATTTTAAAATAATTGCGCATCAATGTTCAACAAGCCACTATGGATGAAACAAGCTACTTATCGACTACGGATTCAACATCGACAATGGTTCCGATCTGTGGGACAACCTAAGGCAGCGATTGACTAAGCAATAACCCCATGCAAATCCACTCACGGACGAAAACATCGACAATACGTCACCATTTACTCAGGACAATGTCCAAAAAGGAAACATCTCTATTAAAAAAGTTTCGTCTGAAGATAACATCGCCGACATTCTCACTAAACCTCTTAAACGCGAATCATTCAACTCGTCTTGGTTTAGGAATGATGGAACACATTCCGTAAATTGGTCTATTCTTTTCTTCTAAGTCTCGATTCTAGTCCATGTTCTATTCCGTGTCGTGACAACTTAATTACTTCATCCGAAGTATTTTAAGCATTTTTAATTAGCCGAATGCAAAATTAAAATGTCACTCCTTTCGAAAAATTCATTCAAAAATCTTGTTTTTGTAACCATCTGCTGGGTGGCGGGCCCCCATAATAGGCGGCTCCCTGATTAAATAGGCGGCCCCCATATTTTTATAGGACAGCCGGCAGATTGACATATATGTATGACCATAATTTTTTAAATTCACAAAAACATAAGTCCCTCTCTTCTCCACCTATGACTGATGAAACCCAGATCCTTAAAATACTAAAATCCACTATTAAAACTCAAATTGAAGAAGAAATTAACATCAAATATCATCCATAACATCATATTCATCACAAATTGTAAGTGATCTCATCATCTTCTTATCTAATCTGAATCTAGGGTTCTATTATGCACAAAATCAAAAAAAATTAAGGATTTTATTTTCTCAAGTATTTTCATATAATTAAGACTAGGAATATGTAATGTATAACTTTATTATGTTTCCTATAGATATATGATTTGCATAATTGAGTGTGCTTGAAGAATTTTTCAACATGAACAAAACCCTAATTTATTTTCAAAAATTTATCACGTTAGGAAAATCATAAAATTGTTTTAATGCATTGTTAATACATTCTAAAAACATTTTTGTACTCATGCATAACGATCTCATGACCATCGATCAAAATATATAGTCAATATATATTTTTTCGACATGTTTGGATGAGCAAAATTAAACAAAGGAGTGTTTAGGTTAACTCATAGGTTTTTGTTTAGAGTCGAGTTAACTACCACTCCACATGTGTTGCATATAGACACACACTGGGTAATAAGTAATAACAATTAATACCTTAATGTCAAAGCAATATATACATACTAAGAATTTCTACAATTATGTGCTTATGATTGCTATGTGAATATATGTGATGTAATTTTACTTGCATGTACTGTGTTTGGCATGTCAAGGGTTGTGATTTTACTTGTGTGTACTGTGTTTGGCACGACAAGGGTGATTGGCAAGGATTTGCCATATCTAGTGTGGTCCTGCCCTAATATAGTGCTCCAGCTGGTAGGCCCTTTAGGTGCGTAAGTGACATATCAGAGTTGCGACTCCAAGAGCATTGGTATATGCTGTTTTCATGACTAGCGGGGATGTTAGGGCATGGTGATCGACTAGCGGGGATGTTAGGTCGTGTTACATGATTAGCGGGGATGCTAAGTCATGGGTGATTTGCATATATTCACTGCCATATTGCACTATTGTCTACTGTTTTGAGATATTGACACAACTTTTGGTTTAAGGTCAAACCTACGAGCTCACCATCATTATTGTTGACGTTTTCAAGTATCATTTTCAGGTGTGTCAATTAAAGGTATGTGAATGATGTTGGAAGAGCAAAGATGTAAACCTAATAGGATTGGGTCAAGATGGGTTTTGTTTATTTTATTGTTAAGTCTTAACTTGTAAAATTAATGTAAACCCAAATTTCTTTTCTTTGTAAATTGTAATGAGTATGATCTTGTATCTTGTGCGATGAACGGTATCGTCGCATCCCGTGTTTCCGCCACTAACGGGGTGTGACACCCGACATTTCTTTGTCACATGCTTTATTGTATTGCAACCTCCAAAAACTACAATCTTGCATTCGTCATTGCAAAACGAATAGAGTTGGTCACAAAATAAGCTCGGTTAATCCTACCCTACGGTATGTTGTTAACTCGTTTGTTTAATCATGTCATGTCAAATTATCCAGAGTTGTCAAATGATCAATATGTGTTGTATGACTGTGTCATGTTTCCTCTCGCTCCTCACTATGAGCAAAAGACGTGAAAGGATTATGGCACGAAAAGAGATCGTCCTTCCACTTTTGCTTCCTCTTCCTCCGCCTTTGATCATCCATCATCCTCTCATCACATCGATGATGATAATGATAAGAATGACGAAGGTAGCTCTCGTACTAGCACTCCTTCTCCCATTCGTTATGTCAACTCTTTGTCAAATGAAATTCCTCAAGTGTTTTCAAACCCTTCGGAAAATGAACAAACCATGCAAAACCTTTTCACTCGCTAAACTAAAATTTTAAACCATCAAGACCAATTACGAGATGAGCACCGAAGCGGGTTGAGGTCAATCGAGAAAGGCATCAAGAACTTGTGGAAGGGAAAGAAGAAGTGAGCAATTTGGAGAATTGCTAAAAACAATTTAATTACTATTAGTACTTATTCAAACTTGTTGGAAGTATGTTGGTATTTACTATGCTTTGATACTTAGATTTAACGTTATTTTGTAGGATACTTGGTACTTAGCTTTGGCAACATCGTTTGTCTTGGATGATAGTTCAATTTTATCATCCTAGAACTTATTTGCATGCTATTTGGGATACTATGCTTATTAATCTTGATATATATGAAATCATCATGCATGCTTAGATATTCTCTCTTCTATGCCTATATTTTATTCCTCACTAGAATTTAGGTCAGCTAGTTTTATATATTTGGAAGTTTGGAAGCTTAGATGATTCTTGAGAAAATAGGATTGTCTGCAAAAGGGCACTTCTAGCCTATTCTTTTTCTTCACAGGTTTGATAATTTGGAAAAACTAGGAGAAATTTATCACTTCCAGAAAATGGCTCCCATAAATAGCATGTGGCCCCCAAATATATATGGGACCGCCAATAGAAGTCACGAGAATTTTACTATTTTCTCCTGATTTTATGTGCAGTTGACCAAACCTCTCTTAGACCCAGCTATCTTTCTGCATTTTGCTAAACATACTTTGGAATCATTATCTTCTATAATCATGCTTATCCAAAACAATCCAACACTCCTTGATTAAATAATGATCACTCTCCTTATTCTCTTCATCATCTTCATCACATTTCTCTTATTCTTCTTCCTCCATAGCTTCCACTCAAGCTTCATCATCCAATCCCCCTAAGAAAATCAAATTCACTCTTATTCCACTAAGAAAACTCTTTGTGGATTTAACCCAAGAAGATGATGAAACTCATACCCCTTCTCCTATTGAAAAATCCTCATCTCCATCTCTACCTAATGCACCATCAAAAACTCCATCAACCAAAGACACATCTTCCACTTTTGGAACCACCTCATCCTCCTTTGAATCAAAACCATGTTCTTTACCTTTTTCATCAAGAAACAAACCTTCTCCTCAACCTACCAATTCTTTTCATGATGATCCATTAGATGCTCCTCCAAGACCTTCAAATCCTCTTCCACTTCAAAGCCATCCTTCTTTAGATATTACTCTTTCTTTTTCAACTATCACTCCTCTTGATAACATGTTTGAAACTCCATCACCACCTTTACCACCTCCACCACCTCAACCACCTCTCATGGGCCATCCCATCTACTTCAATATTCTTTACTATCACGGAGCACATTGTCTATGTTGCTTCCACAATCGCAATCTCATCCTTTCTCTTAGGGATAAAATGCATTTCATGTTTTCTCACGTGGAATATCTTCTTACTTCCGCTATCGCCTCACCTTCTCCACATCACCATTAAATATCCTTGGTGTTTCTAAATAAATGTTCACCCAACCTTTTGTTTAAGCCATTCTTTATGAATCAAGAATCACCTAGGCCTTATGTAGTCTCTAGAATATTAACGTAGTCATGTTTATCACTTTAATTTTAATATTTTAACATTCATGCTTTTAAGTATGAACTTTCTTGTTATGAATGAATGGATTTATTCTAGTTTATTTTAGTATAATGGGTTATTTGAGTGCTTATTTATGTTGGTTATTTCTATAACTTTTGGGCATACTTATATATTTGTCATGTTATTGCTACAAGTTAGACATCTATATATTGCACTCGTCTTTCTAACTCGTTTTTGTAGCAAATTACCATTGCTCGATCCCTTGGTGCCCCAAGCGAGGGGGAGTATACATAAAGGGGGAGCTTTATCATTGTCGATCTCTTTATCATCTCTACTCGACGATCAACCTTTTTGATTCAACGAAAAGGAAGAGAAATGGATTAAAACTCATTAATAACTTGTATATTTTATTTTTATGTAAAATGAGTTTATATTTTGTCATCATAAAAAAGGAGGAGATTATTAATACAAATAATGTATAAAAACGTTATTTATATTTTTCGACTCCACTATGTTTTGAAGATGACAAAATGTAAAAACATTCTACGATAAAAATAAACGTATACACAATGATTAGTGACCAAAGTAAATCTTTTTGTCTTAAGCATTACATTTTTATAAATGTAATATAACATTTTTATAAAAGTAAAATAAACAAAATGTTTTTATTAATTAAATAAATCTTTTAATTAATAATAAAAATTCAAAATTTGATTTTCCCCCCAAAATAGATTTTTCTAGATCAGATAATAACTTCCTCACTAAAAGACAAAAAGAGGATCGTCTACCTAGGGGCGGCTCCTTGATAGGTAGAACGACCGCCAGATATATCTGGGACCGCCGGGACGTTATTTTTCCTTGCCTACAAATACTGCACTATTGTCTGGCAGATAGCAGACCTCTTAGCACACAGTTTTTAGATTTCTTTCTCTTTCCAAAACCTCCTACCTCTCTCTAAAATTTTTGATCACTAACTTGCTTAATCTTGTTTTAAGTGATCCAATCTTAACCTCCTCCTTCTTCTATCAAGTGCAAGAGAAGAACACTCGTATTCGCCAAGAAACGAAGTGTTATAGATTAGTGATCTTCTTTTATCTTCTTCTAAGATCCAACCTCTATATTTTCATTCTTGTGTAGTTGTGTAGATCCGGATAGTGTATAAATTCAAAAGTGTTGATTGTGTGTCGGTTAGTATTTTAGGCCTTATAATACATTCGTAAAGGTGTAGATTGGTTTTAGCAAAGATTATGACTCAACATTTAGCTTAGTGTTGGGAATCAGGATAAGCGACGTGTAACGGTTTTCTTCGCCTAAAGAGATCTTGTTGCGATTGTGAAATCTCAATTCGGATACTCGGGGAGTGGAGTAGGGTAAAGAAGAGCTTCGTAGCCGAACCACTATAATTCTCGGTTTTGTGGTTTGATTGTTCTATCTCTTATCTCTTATCTCTTATCTTTCATTTATACTTCCTATTTACCATTTGTATTGTAATTGTATTGTAAGTAGTTAGATATATTACTTGTTCATATTGTTGGTCGTTCTCACATATACTCGAATCCAACATTTTCATAACCAAAATTTTAAAACGCCAATTAACTAGTAAACTATTCAACACCCCTTCTAGTTTCCAAAGAGAGTGTGAGTAAAGCAAATTAGGTTGTGGTATTGTGAATTTGCTTCTAGTAATCAAATTCTCGACCAGTGATAAGAATGTGATTCAAGTAAGTAAGATCTTGGTGAATTAGATTAATCACAACTAATCACGGTTAGTTTTCACTTTACTTATTGACAATAAGATTTCAATATAAATATTCCTTAATCATCACAATATTTCTTGAAAGAATCAGATAAGTATTCTCGTCCTCGGTCTGATCTAAGAGACTTGACTATTAAATCTAGCTGATTTTCAACCATATTTACATAACGTCTAAAATAGTCTAAAGATTCATATATATGAGAGAAGGTACACATGACCGAATCGATTATAATCATCAGTAAATGTGATGAAAGTTCAATGCTTCATATATATGAGAGAAGGCACACATAACCGAATCGATTATAATCATCAGTAAATGTGATGAAATAGAATGCACCATGTCTCGCTTTCACATTCATTGGGCCAAAAATATCAGTATAAATACGTTACAAAGGGAATGTAGCTCTTGTTGCCTTATGAAATTGCTTTCTAGTTGCTTTGCCTGCCAAACATAGCTCACAAGTTGGAAAACTAACTATAGAAAGAGGACCTAAAAGGCCTTCTTGAGCTAATCTATTCATTCTATCTTTGCCAATATGTCTCAATCGAGCATGCCAGGTAATTGAATCATCGAATACATTTGAACTAGATAACGCAACATAAGAGAAACAATTAGAATTAACATTAAATTTATTATTAACGGTGTCCAGCACCATAAAACCATCCATATTATTTCTAGTACCATAGTAAGTAATACCCAAGAACAATTCTACGCAACGATTATCAAATACTAATTTATAACCCAAGTTTAAAAGGGCTAGAATAAAATTTAGACTTCGTCGAACATCAGGAGCATATAAAACATCATGAAGATATAAAGTGCGTCCACCACACATTTCTAGTTTGCAAGTGCCAATTCCAAACCCTACAACTTTTGTATTGTTCCCCATGTAAATATATTTACTCCCTCTTGGAATTCGACGATAATCTATGAAAGCTGCTCGATCCCTTGTTATTTGTTTGTGGCCCCTGAGTCTATATTCCAAATAGAGACAGATTTAGCCAACATGACACAACTACAAGTAACATAAGTAAAACTAGAATCAATCATTTTAGTATGTACCTTCTGCTCGGTGAATGACCCATTTTCCACACTTGTAGCATTCCATTTTGGATTTTTCCTTCTTGTGACCACGCTTTCCTTTGTTTCTAGTGACAAAATTAGCCTTGTTTGGACCCAATTTTCCATGTTTCCCCTTACATTTTCCTTTGGTGCGTTTAAAGTTAAACTTTTTTTGCCCACTTGACTCAGCCACATAGGCTTCTGTGTCATTTTGTTCAGGCTCCTGGCGGTCTTCTTTAAGTTCCAGGTGACGAGAAACATCATCAAAAGTTTTCATGTTATCATTGTGAGTCAAGTTCAGTTTCAAGTCATTCTACTTCTTAGGTAGGGATTTAATGACATGTTGGGCCTGCTATTCATCAGTTAATTTACGTCCTGTAATGCTCAATTCAACAATCATGTTTGACATGGTGATCAAATGTTTCCTCCTGTAGTGATCATGGTGTTTGGTGTAGCTATTGAGTCGTAAGTTAAGAGAGCGCAACCTAGTGGTAGAAGTACCACTAAGCTGGAGTTTAACAGCCTCCCAAACTTCTTTAGCAGTCTGATACTTGACAAAACGCAACATGATGTTATTCCTTATGCTACTAAGCATTAAAATACGAGCAACACGATCCCTGTTCTTAAAAACATGATATGCCTCATTATCTCACATTCTCGCCAATGTTGCATTGTGTTACCCTGCTCATATTCTTGCATAAGTTGTGTAACCGTTGCTATCATGTCTTGCTCTTCAAGGAGAAACTGAATTTTACGTGCTAGATTTCCTAATTATTTTGGTTAATTTGCCTCCTTGATTAAGATCAGCAACTATGCTTTTGGATGCAACCATTTTCAACTAAAAAATAGACAAGAAAGAGTACATAAACAATATGAACTAGCATACTCAATACTATAACTTATCGCAAATCTCCTTGAATTAAATGATAATAATCTAACATATGTTACAGATTCGAAATCAATATAAATTTTCAATCATCATCTGGTAACATAGTTTGGATCATTATAATTTCATCCAATAATTGCAATACTCAAATTTTAGGAAAAAATTTTCAAAATTAAGTTCTAATAGCCTAAATCTTCCCACTATACACCAATTTCTTATAACTGTGTCATCATGTATTTAATCAATCAGATAATCAAAGTCTCAAATGTTTTTTCAAAAAGTAGCAGTTTTGTGGACTAATTAATGTCCAACAAGGCAATTTTATTAGACTTTAATTTATTCATATCTAAATAAAACAAGATAATTGTTTAATTGTTTTATTTCTTCATGTTTTGTGGGTATAGCTTAATTGTTTTATGTTGTTGTTCTTGTTCGTCTTATGTTATGTCTAATTCTAGAGAGTTAAATGTCGAGGAACTTGCTGCTGGTGGTAATTCTTCAATGATGTATGATAACATTCCTGGTTTAGAATTTGTTCAGTCTGCTTACGTCGATGAGATTTCTGTTGGTACGTTGACTATGAATACTGGTAATGTGTTTGGGTCTACTATTGGTCTATCAAGTAAGGTGTCTTTTGTACTAAGGTTACTGGTACTGTTATCCCTACTGCCATTGGTTCGTATAACATTACTGGTAATAATAAACTAAAGTTACTGCTAGTGTTATTACTACTAGTGTAATGAGACAAATACTGATCCTAATACTTCTAGTCTGATTTCCTTGGGGCCTATATCGTATGCTAAATTAGTTATTGGAGAACCAAGTAGGGAGAGTGTGAATTTCCACACTTTAATTACACCAACGGGAAATGGGGTTTCCCGTTAGAATCTATTAGAGCTAATAGCGAATGGTTTACTAATACGGCTTATGGTTTCATTTTGGGAAAGCGGGTGGCTTACCTCGTTGTTGCCAACTATGTTAGGAACACTGGGGGTAAATATGGACTGGTTAAATCAGTCCTTAACTCGTCTACCGGGTTATTCTTCTTCCAGTTTAGCTCTATGAATGGTTTGGATTCAATGCTTGAAAATGGTCTGTGGTTTATTTGCAATAATCCGCTTATACTGAAAAAGTGGAATCTGGATGTGAACTTATTGAAAGAAGATTTTGGTAATGTTCTTGTTTGGGTTAAACTCTATTGTTTCCCTATGACGGCATTTAGCAATGATGGTTTGAGTGTTATTTCTACTAAACTTGGAACTCCTTTGATGCTTGACTCTTCTACATCTGACATGTGTACGCAATTATGGGGTAGGTCAAGCTATGCTAGAGCAATGATTGAGCTACGGGCCGATGTAGAGTTGAAAGATACCATCGTGGTGGCTATGCATAAACTTGTTAGGGATGGGTTCTATACATGTACTATTCGTGTTGAGTATAAGTAGAAACCCCCCCCCCCTAGGTGTGCGTGTTGCAAGGTTTTTGGTCATGTTCAAGATGAGTGTCCAAGAATATAGGCTCGGATGTGGCGAAGAACTTGAAGAATCCTACCCAAGCTCCTAGAGGTGTTTCGGTTGGTCCTAAGATGGGATTTAAACCAATCAAACAACTTTGTAGACCTGTTTCTAAAAAGAATAATGCCAACACTAGTGGTAACAAGAAAAAAGATGCGGAGTCTAGAAAAGAGGTTAGTAATCCAAACCCATTTGATATACTTAATTTGGTTAAAAATGATGTCGACTTGGGTACAAATGGGGGGACTTCAAATTTGGCTAGTAAAGAGGCCAATTCTAGTGGATCTTCGTTCTGGAATGTGGAATCTAGTAGTCCTAGTACTACACCTATTGTTGAAAAAATCAATAAGCTTGAAAAACTAATTATTGATGGGAAAATTACACTTGTGGATGATGAGGGTAAACCTTTGGAAAAGGTTGATTATTCAGGTGATCATGATAATGAGGATGAAGTTGAACCAGTTGATCATGGAATGACAAGTTTTCTGGCTTCAGAAATGGTTGGCTGTTGTACTAATAGTTTGCTAGAACAATTGAGGGAAACTTATGAGAATGCTGATTACGACTACGACCCATACGATGATGATTTGTATAAAGGCCAGGAAATTCCTGACAACATTCAATCTATATGCGATAAACTGGATATCAAGGTACGAGATCATAAGAAGAAATAGATTACTTGTAATTATTGAGCATTTTTACTCTAGTATCTTTGTGTACCTTCCTTTAAGGAAGTAGGTTGGCTATGTAACGGGCGGAGATGTAAGATTCACCCTCATCAATTGTACTTAATTGTTTTCTGGAATAATAAATTTATCGGGAAAACTCTTTACCTAAAAAAATAAAACAAGTGAATGACTTCTGGTTCTAAGAAATCACACATCATATTATGGACGCATACTAACAAATATAACGCAAGTCCATTGTTTAAAAATTATAAGACATGTTATATAGCAAATATAAGCACATAAGACTTGATGATTATAATAAACAATATTATCTTAAATTCTGACCAAAAATATTACATAGCATAATTAATCAATGATACATTCATTTACTAAATTAATGTAAGTCCACATAATTTTTACCATTAAAGAACCAAGTAAATCAAATAAGAACATAAGAAACCTAATTGTAACACATATATTCTTAATTCGTATAAACATGTAAAACATGGATTGTAACATAAATCTGAATGTCATGTAACGTATATATGAACGAATTCAAGTACAACTGGCTCGGATACCAATGTTGAAATCTTATTGTCAACAAGTAAAGCGGAAACTAACCTTGATTAATTGTGATTAATCTAATTCACCAGGATCTTACTTACTTGAATCACGTTCTTACCACTAGTCAAGAATTTGATTACTAGAACCAAATTCACAATACCACAACCCAGTTTGTTTTACTCGCACTCTCTGTTTATATGTTTATGTATTGAGAGAATAATGGGAAAAATCTCGTACATTTTCTTTTCTATTCATATGTATAACTCACCCATGAAGTTATGACTATAACGGTGCAATAGAAATCTCCGAATTACCGACGGGACAAGAATGAGAAGGATTTATTTATCGATATATATATGAAAAAATATATATATATTGTAATGAGAGATTTTCATTTATTTTGAATATAAATGTTGATTATGTGATTATTTTAATACTAACACGAGATATTTATACGACACGGATTGTCATGAAGAACCCTAACCCTCTTAACGAACCGAACGAAGCTATTCCCGAAGAAAACCCAGTTATTCCCGATCCGAACCAAGTTGTGGATGTCCATGATACCAACGAAATGATTGACATTTCGGACGACGTTGATTTAGTTGATTATGATGGTGATGATGAAGAAAACCCAGAAGAAGATCCAGAAGAAGAACCAGAACCAAATAATGGGCTTGTGAATCGATTTGGCTTACATGTTTACCAACATCAGCCTGGTGTTATGATTGGTTGGTTAGAGGAGAATGATAGTGTAAATGAAGGTGTTAATAATGAGGATATTAAAGACGAAGATGTT
>BQNB010042927.1:0-35655 GCA_026074375.1 Tanacetum coccineum | reverse complement strand
AAGTCGATCTAAAATGCTTTCAAAACAAAACAATCCAATTTCGAAAGAAAATAAAATTAATACTACTCCAATTAATTATGTTGAATTAAATCAATTGTCTAAAGATTTTGGTAAACGTTTTGTTCCACAACAAGAATTGTCTGCTGAACAAGCTTTTTGGTTACAAACTTCTAACTCTAATACTAAACAATCTGATATTTCACCTGTTAGAATTTAAGCTCCTAGTGAACTTCCTAGGGTTAGTTTGGTTAATACAAGTCTTAAAAAGCTCAAAATCCATCTTTCCAAATTTGACACTGTGGTGAAAAAGCAGACTACACCTGTTGCTATTACAGAAGGGAAATGGGGGTTTGAACACACTAAAGCTGTTTTTGTAAATGAAATTATTTCATTTTTAAAGACCTTAAAAGACATATTCAATGTTTTTGATAAAGATCTTATAAATAAGGTAACGGAAGTACACACAGTTTTTAACCAGATGGAAGCACTTGTTCAACAGTGTTCAGTAGACAAACAAAGCTTTGAAATTCATAAGAAATAACTTTTTCTTGATAATGATCATCTCTTACACCAAATCATGTCTCATGATGTTCTGCTTACTATTATAAAATTGCGTGCAGGAAATTTCTCATTAAAAATGAAGAAGAAATTTTCACAGACGCTGGAGACGGCGTCAGGATTTATCCTGACTGTGTCGCGTCTCCAGTTATGTAAAAATTCGAATTTTTCAAGTATTTCTGAAAAATAAAATGTGCAATATTTAAAATTTGTAATTTTGTTGTAAACCTGCATAAACCTATGATTATATCATTACTCTCATCCTATCTTTACTGCTTTCATAGAGTCAAACCCTAAATTCTCGTTGTATTTATATCTATCCCGCCAATTTTATGCTTGGTGTAGTTGTCTTTGTCTTTGATTACAAGTTATATTTGATGAGAAGAAGCTTGGAAATTCTTAGGAAGTTTCATTGGATGATTCTTGGAGGACAATTTAACCAGTTATCACATGTTTCTTCTCCATTATTGAGCAAACCAGGGGAGTACTAGTTTCTTTTACTTGTTTTCTTTTCCCTTTATTTGTTTTTATGGGTACTTCTATAGAACATTGGAGACAATGTTCAACTTAAGTGTAGGGGGAAATAAGCCTTAGAAACTATTCTTTCATTTTCCATTTGCTTGTTCCTTAAAATGATGGGTAATATATCAAAACATAGCATAAAAAGGTAATTTTAACCAAAATTTAAAAAATTTTATGACACATACCGACGAAAACCAAGTATTAATAGCGTCTCATGGATAGGAATTTATATGACTGGCACAAAAACCCTAAGAATTCCACCCTAAAAATGTGAGATTCGCATTTAGATCTATAGGAATTCGGGTATCCATTATTGATACCCAAGATAGTTTATGCCTTTAGCTTGTTCGAGTTAAGGTTCGAATGCAGACATATGTGTCTATTCCGTCGTTACGGATGTGTACGTATGATCTTTGTCGCCTTTTCTGGAGCATTGGTATCGGTATTAAATTATATGAGTATACCGGTAGTATATTAAATTCTAGAACTTGTTTTTATGATGCATTTCGAGACCGCATAGTGAGTATTAGGATTTGCTAGATAAGAGGCACTAGGATTAACCCATGTTTTAAACCTATAATTGTTATGATGGTCACACCGATCATATAACTATCCCACACCCTTACCATGCACTCATTTTTAGTGTAGGATACCCCTAGTACAACCCTCTGAGCCTATCCTTTTTTCACGGTTCTCGTAATTTTCTGGTTAAGCCAGACTATTAATGAAGAGCATTGTCACCCTTAAACCAATCGTTACACCCAAATCGCCTTAGCCTACCTTGTATGTACTTGCTTTTAGTACATTATTGTTTTAACCCAAGTTAATTATTGAGTACACGGTTGCTAAGTCCTTATCCTTGTAAATACTTTTTTGGTACGATTGGGATTCATGGTAGTATTTATTTCGCGGAATAATGAGGAAAAAAAGTTAAATCAATACCCCCATATGTTTGTCAAATGTATGTAAAAGTTCAAGTGTAGGGCTTAATTTATAAACCCCATGATGTATTATATGTTTAAGAAATGGCAGGGCAAAAGTGTACAAAGAAAAAAAATGTATATAAAAAAAGAAGTGAAAAAATGTACGGTACGTAGTGTTTGTATATCTTTGTCCGAGTCTTTGGCTTAGCAACCCAACCAGCGTGTATTCTTATAAATAATTAGCTAACCCTTTCACCCTAAATTCACCCAAAAAGCCACCCCAAATATATCTTATCCATTTTCGTTTCCATTTATGTTTAGCATTTGGATGGCATTTGGAGGAAATACACGTGACTTAGGCTCAATTGGAGAAGAAACGGACAAGACTACGACTCTACACCAACTATCTTGAATAAATGCATACAGTGTGTGGAGACAGCGTCGCCAAATACGAGCGACGACGTCAAAGTTATCAACCGACGAGGTCATGGAATTCTAGATGGCGTCAGAACGAAGCTGACTTAAAAAATCCTAGACGACCATTGCGGCACGACGGCGTCAGGAACATAAAGCGATGCCGTCGCGCTTGTTTTCTTATATATACAAATCCATTTTTAGGGTTTTAGTGTGTAACTTTTGGGAGACGAACCCTAGTTTTAGAAGATGATTTTGGCAGCCTTTAGGCTTATTTTTAGGGTGTCAAAACCCTCTTGTAACAGCCTTAACTGCATGATTTAATAAAGTAAAGTTCATTTATCCTTTATCACTTACTATGTCTATGTGTTTTGTGATAGATTCTTGTTCTTCTCTTTTATTTGCCATGCAAGGATAGATCTATTAGTATTTACTTATGATTGCATGAAACTTAATTGTAATCCTTTTACAGTTGCTTCTGTGATGAGAATGTGCGCGTTAGGCTTTATAAAACTAGCCATAAGATATTAAATTGGCATAGACGTCTAGGGAAACGCGAGTGTGTAGAAAGGATACCATCGGTCATTGTTTTCATACTACCTTACCTCTAATATGGTTGATCCCTCTTAAGATATTTCAATTGCATTTACTATACTCTTAGAGGCCTTGTAATAGTATTCATACTACCTTACTTGTGCGTTGCCTTAACGGAATATTAAATAGACGGCGAGTTCGTGTAATTCGTTCATAACTTAGGAAATACTTACACATATCATCACAAGTATGATAAAGCAACATGATTAGGAGAAGCAATTTGAGGAGTAGTGCATGATTAAGTAAGTACGTTTGTTTATCGTATAAGTTATCACCAAATTAGTTTAGATTTACTTTATTAATTATTAGTTTTTATCAAACCAACCTCTCAAACCATGATTTTACCTGTTTTCTTTAAAATAAAAATACAAAAGAATCTTCTCTTAGCCCCGTAGATCTCTGTTAGATATGTTTGAGCCTTCCCAACCTATTCCCCTAGAGAACAATAACAACCCTGTGGAAAACTAGAAGGGGGTTGAATAGTTTACCACTTTTTAATTTAAGGTTTTAAATAGTTGTAAAATTATAGATTCGACTTTATGTGAATTCAACACTTGCACAATTTGAACAATATACTTATCTAAACAATTAATAGGATAGTGTGAGAAAATAATGTAAGACAAGAGATAAGAGTAAGAACAATCAAACCACAACGCGAAGTGGTTCGGAAATGAATCACATCTTAGCCCTACAACCACTCCTCGGCTCGCTAACTCGAAGTTTTAATATTCCTAGTCAACAAGCTCCCTTATGGCGGAGAAAACCTTACACAACTTTCGCTTATCTAGATTTCTGACACTAAGCTAGATGTCGAGTTCTAATATTAGCTAGAACCAATCTACCACAACTTTACAACTTCACTACACAACTTTGCTTCACGACTTATCACGACTACACAACTTCTTTACACCTTAGTATTCTTCACACCACTACTTCACTAAGCCACTACTATAAACACGCCTAACTAACACTACTAGGAAAGATCACCAAGATCCAACTATACTTACAACAATCACCAAGATCTAACAACTACACAACTTTACAAGATTTACAAATGATTTACAAGTTATGATATGGATGCAATAAGATTGCAACAACACACAAAGGTGTAATACTTCTTCACTTGATGGTAGGAAGTATTCTTCTCTTGCACTTGAGGATTTGAGCTTGGATCACTTGGAAACAAAAGCTTTTATGATTAAATGAACAAAGGAATTTATGAATGTGTTGGGCTGTTTTTGAACAAGAAAGAATGAGTACGTAAAGGTGAGAAAAATAGATGTGGAAAGTCAAGTCTTTATAGACATTCAAAGGAGCATCTACCTATGGGCGGTCCCCTTAAATAGGTAGGCGGTCCCCTTAAAGATAAGGGGGTCGCCCGTGTAATTAAGGGGGCCACCCTAGACTAGGCGTTCCCCAGTTTGTCCTTTTGTGTATGGGGGAATTTTCTAGAACTTTCTAGCCGTTTTAGGTCCGAAAATTTGAATTTCAAAATGTTTATTTTGAATAAAACATTTCTTTTAATTGTAGAAAATGTTTTGTAATGTTTATAAAAATGTTTACAACATTTTATAAAAGTGTGAGGTTGAATAAAAATTTCCTTTGATCATAAAATGCATTAAGCATTTATTTATTCATACCTTTAAGTGATATAATTTTCGAAATGAAAATTTACTACTAATTACTTGTTTACGTTTAATTTTACATTGAACGTTTTTATATTTTGTGATTATCAAAACGTAAAGATGTGAAAAATATTAATAATGTTTTTAGGCATTATTTCTATCAACAATCTCCCCCTTTTTGATGATTACAAAATTTAAACTCATTAAATGTAAAATTATTTTTAAACAAGTATTTAGTGAGTTTTATGTCATTTCTCCCCCTTTTTGTAGAATCAAAAAGGCATCGTCGAGAATTGCTAGTAAAATCGACGGAATAAATGCTCCCCCTTGATGTGTGCTCCCCCTCGTTCGAGGGCACCAAGGAATCGAGCTATGGTTTCTTGGCTACAAAAACGAGTTAGAACAATACAAATATTTCTAACATGTAGCAAGTGAGGAAAAATATGGCATAATGATAATGCAACCAACAATAATCATCCATTTAACATAAAATAGTGTGTGAACCACACTCATGCATACAAAATAAATAACATGCTAACATACATGAAAATTTTAAACTACAAAAAGTCCTATAACTAGTAAAGCTCCATAGGACTTGCTTGCAAAATGGTGGATGGACAATTATTTGAGAAACTAAACATAAAGTATGTTTAGTTTGGGGAAGATGGTGGAGGTGGTGGGATGATGGTTGTTGGTGGTTGTGAGAGCATATGTTCAATATATGAAAACATATATTGGAGTTCATCTCTTAACCCAAAAATGAGGGTTCAGTTGTGGACACAACAAAGGCATGAATCACCATGCACTTCGAGTAAATTCCAAGGGATGGGATGCCCAATGATGGGTGGAGAAAGTGATGGTGAGTTGTGATGAACATCAAGTGGAGTAATGGGTGAGAGTGAGAGGGTTATTTCCATTGAGTTGGGTGCTTGAGTTGGAGGTGGTGGAGGAACTCTAAGAGGAGGTGACAACGGAGGGTTTAGGTAGCCATTTGTAGAGGGAGATGATGAAAGAGTTGTGTTATTTTGGTGTGTAGTCAATTGAAGAGGATGAGGTGTCTTTGGTGGATGGAGTTTTAGAGGGTGCATTAGGAGCACTAGGAGATGATTTGTTGGGAATAAATCTTCACAAGAGGTTAATACTGCTCAGAGTATGACTAACAGTACTAATTAGGTTAGTACTGCCAGAAGAAAGTTAGTACTGCCAGTAGGAAGTTAGTACTGCCAGTGTTAAAGTTAATACTGCTAGAAGATTTTGTACTGCTATATGAAGACTTTGTACTGCCAGAGTAATGAAGCGTATGAAGAGATATGGAATGTAATATTTATGGAGTTTATCTTGTGTATATCTTATATTATTAGAAGATACGTATATGATTAGAATTGTAAAATATCTTCTAAGATTTGTAGTTATCTTGTAAAGGACTCCTTGGTGTATAAAAGGAGATCCTAGGTTAAGGTCTTTGACACACCTTTTGATATACTTTTGAGAATAGTTTTGTGATAGCTTCAAAGTTGTAAACCCTAGTACTAAGACAGAGTACTCATATTATTGATCTAATAATATTAAAGCTTTTTGGTTATTGTCATTGTTCAATCTACTGCATCATAGTTTACTGTTCCATTGATAATACTTCTAGAGTATTAAGGTGTAGATTCCGTATACACTTTAATATACATTCAAAGTCTCTACAATTGTTATTTTGGATTTATCCAAGGTAGCATACTCTTTACAAGCAAGAGAATCGATCTAGGATTGGGATCAACAAGTGGTATCAAAGCAAGTGCTTTGTGATACTTTGATCTAGAAGTCATGGAATTTGAGACTTCTCAGAACAACACTACTGCAAAGCTGCCCATACTCAAGCTGGGTGAGTATGAGATGTGGGAGATGAGAATCAAGCAGTACTTCCAGGTACATGATTATGCATTATGGGAGGTAATAGAGAATGGAAACTCTTGGGTATCTAAACCTGTAACATCATAAGAGAATGGCACCTCTGTTACAAAGATGACTGTACCCGTAACTGCTGAAGAAAAGATCTGTAAGAAGAATGATATCAAGGCCAGAAGCTTACTTCTCATGTCACTTCCCAATGAACATCAACTTACCTTCAGTCAGTATGATGATGATCAAACTATGTTTGCTGCTATTAAAACTCGATTTGGAGGCAATGAAGCTACTAAAAAGACACAGAAGGCATTATTGAAGCAACAATATGAAAATTTTAATGCTTCAAGCTTAGAATCATTGGATTCTATCTTTAACAGGCTTCAAAAACTTGTTAGTAGGCTTGCAATTTTGGGTGTGGTTATCACTTCAGATGACCTAAATTTAAAGTTTTTGAGAAGTTTGCCTGCTGAGTGGGATACTCTTGTAGTAGTCTGGATGAATAAGCCTGATATTGAGACTATGAGTATTGATGATCTGTACAACAACTTTAAAATTGTTGAACAAAAGGTGAAGAAATCTGTTGGTGCAAGTATTGGTGATCAAAATATGGCCTTTGTGACTGCTCCAAGCACTAGCAGTACAAATAATGTTAATACTGCTAACTCTGTTACTTCTGAAGTTAGTACTGGTAGCACTAATGTTAACACTGCTAGTTCTTCTGTTAGTACTGCTAGCATTAGTGATAATATTGTGTATGCCTTCATGGTTGAAAATCCAAATGGCTCTAATTTGCTGCATCAAGATTTAGAGCAAATTCATGAAGATGATATTGAAGAAATGGATTTGAAGTGGCAGCTCTCTCTACTGAGTGTGAGGGCAAAGAAGTTCTTTCAGAGGACAGGAAAGAAGATTTTCATCAATAGTAATGACACTGCAGGGTATGATAAGTCAAAGGTAGAATGTTTCAACTGCCACAAGTTGGGACACTTTGCCAGAGAATGCAGAAATCCTGGGAGTCAGGATAACAGGCCTAGGAATTATGATCAAGGGAGCAGAAATCAAGAAAACACCAAAAGAACTGTGAATATTGAAGACACATCTTCAAAAGTAATGTTGGCAATAGATGGTGTTGGTTTTGACTGGAGTGACATGGCTGAAGAACAAGTTCAGACAAATATGGCTCTCATGGCATTCTCTGACTCTGAGGTATACAATGAAACTTCTTGCTCTAAAATGTGTTTGAAAAACAATGAATCTCTTAAGAAACAGTGTGATGAGTTGCTTGTTAAACTTAATGAATCTGAATTTAAAGCAACTACTTATAAAAGAGGTTTAGCAACTATTGAGGAACAACTTGTCAAATTTAAAAAGAATGAGGTTCTTTTTGGTGAAGAAATTGCTCTCCTTAAAAGAGAAGTAGGTTGCAAAGACTATGAATTAGGTAACCTTAAAGCTGAGTATGAAAAGGTTAAGCAAGAAAAGGAGGGCATTGATTTTAAAATTTCAAAATTTGATAATGCCTTAAAAATTTAGATAAGTTGTTAGAGAGTCAGATAACTGAGAAAAGTAAGAAGGGTTTAGGATATCATGTTGTTGCTCCACCTCACCCCTTGACCCTAAATGCTCCTACTAGACTTGATTTGTCTTACTCAGGACTTGATGAATTCAAAGAGCCTGAAATTAATGGGTATGGTCCTAGGGATACTGTGTTAAAGCCTACCATTAATAATGAAAAATAGTCAGATAATCCTAAGGAAAATACTGATGACTCTTTGCCAAAAGAACAAGTGTCAGAAGAGGAGATTAGCTCTGTTGAGTCTACACCTAATGTTGTTAAAGAAACTATTTTTCATACCACTAAAAAGGTAGAGTTTTTCAAATCTAAGAAGAATGTAAAACCAGTTAGACAGTCTGTTAGGTATGCTGAGATGTATAGATCACAAAGTCCTAGAGGGAACAAGAGAAATTGGAATGGTCTGAAGTAGGGGTGAGCATATGCCTTGAGCATCCACTGTCAACAAAGCCTTTATCATTCATCTGTGGCTTGCCCTACACATGAAAAACAAAGAGATTAGTTTTCCTTGGGGACCCAAGCCATTACTGACTTGGATATGCCTCGTGCATCAATGTAGTTATATCTATTGAAAACAAGTGATGCACCATTAGGTCTGGTAGATCTCCAAACCCAACATGCTGAGGGCTTAACAACATTGACCCCTTTTGCCCTGACAGTATTAACTGGTCCTGTATATGGCCTAGCAGTATTAACTACTCTGGGCCTAACAGTATTAACCTTTTGATTAATATACCTATTAGTTAATGCTGGTCTCTTATAAAAGGGCCTCTGAACAGTTGATTGTGCTTGTTTTAAAGAATGTGACATTGGTTTAGCACTATGAACTATTTTGAGGTGAGCAGTATAAACTGGCCTAGCAGTACTAAGTGGTTTTAGGCCATTTTTCATCGAAACTACTCTTGGAGTCATATTCCTGTGGGAAACAGGGTGTGAGGTCTTTGCATAATAATCATAATCCACCCTGTTGTAGTTATTCACAGTCACCACCCTTTTTCTTTGATGATGAGAACAATTTATCTTTATATGATCAAAACTCCCACAATTAAAGCAAGCTTTGTTATGCATTACAAACTCACTTCCTAAAGCTGCAATTATAGGTTAAGCCAAACCGCTGTAAGACTCGGATGTGAAAATGATCAGAGGCCGATGTCCCGCGAATGAACAGCCAGAGTGGGATTAACATATATTGCATTTGCTAGACCTAACAACTTTGCCCAAGCCGCTCAAATAAGCCAAAAACCAGGCCTGGAACACGGTCTCTGCCGGAACAGTGTATTCTAAATAGCCGTTAAAATATTCATCTTTTTAATATTGAAATCCTTATAATTACGACATAATAAATAGCAAAATTGAGAATTTTTTTAAGTCGTATATTGTTTAATGTTTTATTTTTATTATTGCAGACACAGATTGAGGATTTAAAAGTGAAAACGAGTTTTCGAGGCATTGTATAAAGATATTGAAACCCGAGTAAAATCCCAGAAGAAATAGGCTCAACTCAATCCCAAAAACAGCCCGAAGCTGAGCCTATCAATGAGCCCTTAATAATTGTTGCAAGTCGATTAATGAAAAAAAAAACACAACAGACCACGAGGCCCATTAAAGCCCATAAATGAAAATTCTTTCTTTACCTTTTTATTTTATTTTTAGTTTTAATAGATTGGTTTTAAATTAATTAAAAGTAGTTAAACTTTGTATCGATCTTCGTATCTTAACGAGACTTAACTTACATTAATTAGGTAGATGAAAACATCACATAATATCCGAGGCAATAGGTAAAATATATTTTTAATTAAATATAATTATTTTCTTTTAATTCATTATCTTTCATTCTTATTCCAAATTTTATTTTGATTCTAAACCTTTATACATACCAAACGGGCCTTAAATTGTGTAAATCAAAATAAAGTAGGTGCAAATGAACTAAATATGTAAGTTCAAGTCTCGTTAATATTTTGGTGCAATCATATTTGTAAGTATTTCCAAGCTTCAAATACTAGTTTTAATATAAACGAGGATTTTAGCCAGCGCTTCGCTGCGAGGTGCTGAATTTTTTGTTGTTTTAGAAACGTGGGTGAGTGCTTGATGTAGATTCACAGTCCATTGGCTGTTTTAATGCAAAGTGATGAGAAAGTAAATGAAAGTTCACAGTGATAAATTTACATATAAGTGAAATACAATAACCTATTTATAACCAATCTATGAGATTAGTCACAAAGCTATATTACCACAGTTTCAACTCATTTACATCCTGCCATCTTTCCTGAGTCCCATATCTATGGATGTGCACATGCCTTCATCAGTCACTATAAATCCCTTTACTTCATCTTATCATCTCAACATTAGTTTCAATTACCTTGTATACGACCTATTTTTTTTTTTTTTTTTTTTCCTGCAAAAATTGGCCGTTCATTCACTGTTTTGAAACGAAGCAGAAACAAACTGTAAGTTAGCACAAATAGCAAATTGTGAAATCTCAACTTTTCAAAATGGATAATCGTTTGAATATAATTTAACCCACGCTTTAATAGTGAGAAATCTAAACATCAGACGCAAATATTTCGGGTCAACAAAACTCGAATGTTTCAGCTAATTTCTGGAACATACCTGATTAAGACCAAAAAATAAGTAGTATTACAGTTTATGACCGCTACTGAAATATGCTAACACACTTTTGTATCAGTTTATACTTGACCCGTAGTTCTTTCAAGGCGAAGCAGGCTTAGAAAATACAAAATGTTGTCTAAAACTGGTAGAACTTTTCAAATTAGTTTAATTAATATATAAATAAGGGGGAATTGTTTACGGGTCACAACATCACCCGTATATACAGTTATCCATTCTCATCCAAATCCAATTACATGGCCTACTCGACCGACCCATTTTGCCACTCTTAGTGAAACCGAACAGATTGCTACCAAAACTGTCATATATTTTTTTATCAAGAAAAAATGTTGGTAATGTAACAAATTGCTACCAAAAAGATAAACGTTTCAACTGTGCACAATTTAAATTGTCAATAAAACTCATAAAAAAAGCAAACCCAAATGCCCCTTAAACATCAGTAGATACAGACATGATCCAGTCCAATAAATAAGTCAGGTTACAAAGATACAACAGCATTATTCGGGGATGGGTAGTAGACGTAAGAGTATGCCCTATCGTAACCGAAAAACCACCTAGTCGTTCCCCATAGAAAGGTAAAGCTGAACTTTAAAAATGAAATTAGCTTATGCACTTCTTTTTGTACTATGTGTCAAGCCAAGAAAATAAGGGAATGGAAATCAATATCATTGGTTAATCTGTAAATTATGGAGCCAAATAAATAAAGCTAGAATGACTAATATTTTCCTCACACTATCCGTTAATTACATACTCTTGTGAAATTTATAATCATGTATAGTTTAATTATCATATCCAGGTACATACCGAATTCTGTCATATATAGTTTTATTGCAATGTAAAACACATCTTTTATTTGTAAGCATACAGTTGCAAATTGTTATAAACTGCAAGCAAACGAACAACAGTGCATTATCAGTCACTAGCAAACCAACACAATGTCATGTTAGAAACTATTGAAACCTCCTATCATTTCTTGATACTATTAGCATGAAAAGTGGTTACAGATTACCATAACATGTTCCATGAGGTCCTTGTGGCTCACCCCCTTTGCCTCCAAACCACAAACCAATTGAGGAATAAGTGTAACCAAACCAACTATTTTACTGATTTACTTAAAGCGTCATTCCAAATATACTTAAACATCTGATCGTTGATCAATATTTAACAAAACCAAATCCCTAATTTGATTTACCAAACCAAATCCCTGAATTTATCATTTTTTAACGTATACTTAAACATCTAATCATCGTCCTTAAAGCATATAAGCTCACCCGTTGTTGAACCCGTTGCTGAATTTTATCCTTGACTGTAGTTGCACCAAGAAATATCAAACCCTTCTTGATTCCATATGTCGCTTCACTGATCATGTCATCCGTATCTGCACTCATTGCATTTGTTGTTGGAGCGGTCTAAAAAGAAATACAGACAAAGGTAAAGACGTATATATAAATTAAAATTAGTAAGCCTTAAAGTGTAGAACGTAATTATAATGTCGAATTTATAGAATTCAATGAAAATTCCATATTATAGTACCTTTTGGTATGAGTATAATTAAATCTTTTAATAAATAAAACAAAATTATCTAGTTAATGTAAGTATCTTATGCAACTATGCATTAGGCCTCATCCTACCACCTATCGGGTGTTTTAGATACCAATTATACCATTAAACCAAGTCATTCCTATCAACCATTTAAGTCTACTGGTGCAATGTAATATATTAGGTGTTTGTAATCTATAGTGTTTGGACCGATAGCTTATGTAAATTCAGAGAAACTTATAAGTCTACTTTTTCTGCCTTATGAGCTAACCAAGTTGAGCTTATTGCCTTAAAAAAGCTATAAGTTCAACTTGATAACTAATATCCAGACAAAAAGTGTCCTTATGAGCTTCATCTGTCTCCGAAATTACATAAGCTGTAAAAGCCCAATAGATAAGCTAACACAAACACCCCCCAAAGCTATATTAGCAATTAATCCCATCTTTCTGCTTTGCTCTTCTCCTCTACATAAGTGTTGGGTCTGTTTTGCACATTGTATACACAACATATAAGCTTATCCAGACATCATTAGATAACTTTGCTAATTTTATAAGCTACATAACCTTGGAGTGCATCTTAAAAACTGGTGTTTCGGATTGCTTATCGCTACTGCCTGGCACAACTGCTTATCTTAGTTGTTAAGTAGTTTTGAGTGTTTGGATAGATACAAACTGGAAGTATAGAAATTTCAAAATGGCTAATAACATTAAACCTCAACAAAACAGCTTACTAAGTTTGTCGGGATACCGGTTGGGACACGGCTGTTGAAGCACTGTGTTTGGTAGTAAATGATTACGCGTTGCTGATAAAACCTGCGGAGATGATTTCGATGTCATTTTTAATACCCAAAGCAAAATGTCGGCAGCTAGTTGACTCTGTTCACCACAAATCAGAAAGAAACACAGACAATGTCGGGTCGGGCCTGCAAATCTCATCTCTCCCCTCCATTTCTGATCTTTATATCATTCATGAGTAAAATATAACAAAATTATCTCCGCGAGACGTTGACATACCTATCAATAAATCTTCCAGGCGCGATGACTATAATTTCTCGCTGATCATATCTTGTAAACATACACAACTCGGATATTGTCTGTATATGATGAACATACACCATGACCAAAAAAGAGATGCTCAGGAATGAAAACAAGCGCAGCAAGCTTCTGCTTGTAATAAAAACCTACTATGTGGTAGTTATGTAATACTCTTCTTTTCACGATATAGCTATTTTATATGAATTAATCAAAATCAACTCACTTCTAAGCAAGTGGATTAACTTATAGAACATTTGCATCCATTTGTTATAAAGTTCAAATGGGACATGACTAATCAAAACAAATATGTCATCATCAATGAAAGTACTCTTTATCCTGAGCTTTTTAAATAAATACTTTTTTTACCTTCAACAGTAGCATTGATGGTATAAAGCATTGCTAATTCTGAAAAATTAAGCAAGAGAAAGGTTAACAATTTAAAACACTAGCACAAAACAACATGAAAATGGAATAGCAAGGGGAAAAACAAATTAGCTTGTGTAGAAAAAGTTGCAGCTTTCATATACAGTGGACATGTATAGTGCTCTTTAGGAGCTTATTGCATCTAAAATCCACATATGAGGGGTGCATAGATGTACCTTTGAATACTGATTATTTTATTATTGTGATTTTAAGTCTAAAGAAATCTAGTTTCTAAGGGTGCGATAAACTACTACAAAGTAGTAGCTATGACTATTTGATTACTTAAAGGTCACATGATCAATTTAGAATAATCAACTTGATATTAGCTTGCAACAAAACTGATTATCAAATATAAGCTTATACATCTATTTTGTCAGCAAGTTGACACCACCAAAAGTGATATTTACTAATTAGTACAGCTGAAAACCGCAGAAACATGTACACATACAATTAGCATTTCCTGCAACGGTTTATATTAGAGTGGATTATCTTACTATAACGAAATCAATATCACATAATCACTTTCAAAACGCAAAACGAACAATCAAAGTAACCCTATAACGCTATAATGATCAAACCAAAAGCAATAATTAAAATACAGCAACTAATGTAGTTTTGTAGAAATTTACATGCTTATCCACTTAAATTCTCAACCGAATTAGCAACCTCGTCAATCTCTTCCTTAATACAAGTAAATTCTCAGCCTGCGCCCGTTCTGGAATCACCTTCTTCAGCTCCAACTCCGTATTTAAAATCCATCCGCATCACTCCAGCTCCATGATCTGCTGCCGTTTCCTCCCCTCAATCTTCTCATAAATCTCGCCAAAATTCTAAACGATTCCGCCAACAGCTTAAACCCTTCCTCATCAACCTCCTCACCCATCCTCATCCTCACAACACACTACTCACCCAGATATCCCCACTCAACCAACAAATTCGACTGATTCAAAAAAACCTCGTATACATAAACACAATACACCTTGAATCAACTCCACATGGAAAAACCATTAAGCTTCCTCATCTTGACAAAACAACATATCCATCTTCTTAAAAAAAACCCACTTCCCATAATAACCCCCCATCCCACCCCTCATCCCACTCCCCTCCATCTTCGCCTTCTCCTTCTTATGCTTCAACTTCAACGTCTCAAACCTAGTCCTACATTGCCCGTCGTTAATCTCCATCTTACACGTCTCCGACACCTTCTCCGCTACCTCAACCCAATCCTCGGATCTTAAACTCCTACGCCCTAACTGCATAAACCTATCGCCCCAAACCACCAACAACACAAACGTCGCATTCTCAGTCCACTCGTCGTAGTTCGCAGGTCCTAAATTGTCTAACCCAATCTTTGATTAACACATAGCTATTAATATTTAGATACAAATCGATAAAGATAAAACAACTTACATGCAATCTTCTAAAACATCATAATCAGGAGCCTGTAATATTGTACCACATAGAAAGTTTTAAAAAAACCCTAAAAAAATTCAGGAAAAAAACTTGTGAATTATAATTATTGAAAAAAATTAGGGTAAACCCAAAAAATAAAAAGATAACCCAAATCTTGATGTTTTCATACGTGGTTATGACGATGCATCCACTTGAAGATCTTTGTGTTCTTCTGCAATTTTTATTCTGTTAGTTTGATGGGTTTGATGAGATGGAGAGATCAGTGAGGGTTCTGGAATGTGGGTAAAGATGACAATGAGATGATGGAAGAGGGATGAACAGATGGAATGGGAAGGGGATGAACATCTGGAAGGGTTTTTTTTTGCCACGTATAGAGAGAATAAAAAAATATTCTAACGGAGTTTTAAAAAAAAAGGGTCGAACCCGGGTTTACCGGCGGGTTCAGGTGGCGGGTTCCGGCGGGTCGACCCGAATATCAACGGTTCCGGCAGAAGCATTTAATGAGCCTCGGGGCAACAATCTTAGTCTTTATATATATAGTATAATTTATTGATATTTGTTAAATTCCTTGCAACATATATTAATTTGAGCTTTTTATGAGTACGTTTTAATTTTTGGGTTATACCCAAGGGGTGTTTACTTTTTTTTAGTGGGGAAGAAAAGTGGGCCCAAAAGGTTAATGTTTCTTAATTGGGACAGGCGTTAAAACTAACTTCTCCCTTTTAAAAGGCTAATTAAGACTTATATATCTACCCACTTAATTTAGTAAACACCCCTTTAATCTTTTATTAAACCTTCTTTAATCACCTTCTTATATAGTAATTTTCTTTTATAAACTTGTTAGATATATATTTTTAAGTTTATAAAATTTTGAACTTTTTATAAAAATATCATTTTTATGTCATTTTCTTTTATAAGGTTTATGTAGTTTACTATTAAAACTCATTTCTAGCACTTTTTACTTATAAAGTTTGTTAACTTATAAAATTTTCGGATTTAATTATATTATTTTTTATAAAAACGTTTTTCATATTAAAAAAAAGTTTTATTTTAAATAAGTTTTGATTTTTATTAATTTGGTCGTTGATGGAGCCGTTAGTATCTCCAGGTCAAACTAAGCGAATTACGGGTTCTACCTTCTTACTCTCAACCTAACTTTATCATTTTTAGCTTTGCGTATTATTTCTTGTTTAGTTTAGTTATGTTTATTTATGTTATTAGTGTAGTTTTATTTATGCGCGAGTAGATTTTATATATGTTTGTTTAGAAATTCGTGGTTAGGATATTGTGATTGATTTTGGGAAATGTTGTTGATATTAGTTGTTAGTTTAGATTAGTTTATTGACTAGAGGTTAGGTTAGCCGTTTTTGGTAACGGATTGCTTTGCGGATTTGGGCGAGGCTTGACCAAAATTTCGTAGACGGCCCGCCTAATCGGTTTTGGCGCCTTATTTTTGAAAAGGAAACCTAACTCAAGGTAAGTGAGTAAGACGCGCATCAAATCCGCAAGGCTAACTCTTACTACAAAAACGCCTAATTTAGCCTAATATCCTATAACATGAGACATCCAACCTTTGGTTTACTTAGATTGTTTTTATTCGATTTGACGGGCAAAAACCGTTGGAAAGAATAGAAATTCTCTAATAGTCAATATTATAACCGAGATTATCAACTAATTGGTTTATCGTGCGCATATATTTATTGTACACGTCTACAAAAGATTCTTGTAACATTGATCATTTACTTAACAAAAACAATGGTACAAAAACAATACATTGCCAAGACAAAAAAGTGTTATGAATCATGTACACATCTACATGTACATATCTCTAACCACACATATATGATACATGCAAACTTTAAATAATGAAAATGGGGACAAAATAATGAAGAAAGGTCGCTATTAGTGCATACGTAGCAAGTACGTGTTACGAGGTGAAGATCCCTGGTATTACACATACAATGCATTCACATGTTTTTCCTTTGCCTCATTATATTCTTGGTCCCACTTATTATTCATTGTCCAAAAAAATCACTAAAAGATTACGGTACTATTAAAACATACGACAAAGACTCACGGATTTTTAAATCTTGTTTGAGTTTATTTCAATAGTCTGAGCGGAGCCAGATATTCTAGTTAGAGGCCGGCATGTTTGACTCAAAAAGTCTCAAAATTATTGTTCCGCGATAAAAAAAATACGCAGTTTAAAAAAAATGCATTTATTATAGTTTCTAACTATCAAATTTGTCAACACTAGGAACATCTATGTGTTAACATCTCAAATCTAAGTGAATTAGAAACTTGTGCATTTTGAGAGAATTATTACGAGTGTGTAGGTATAATGAACCTCTCGGATGTCTGAATTACGAACGGTTGTAAAGGCATTCAAAAAACCAATGCCAAGGTGATTATTGGTCAGTGTTCACAAGAGGTCTCGGGCTTAAACCTTGCTAAGTACATTTTAAAGATGAACACGACAATGGTCGAAAACGGGCACAAGGATAACCAGGTTAAGCCGCGTACTTAGTCAAAAAACTCACTCTTCTCAGGTAATATGAACAAGGAAAGCCTCACTATTTACTCCTTTTTACCACTTTAGAATTGCTGATACTAAAGTGATTATGTATTTAAGTCTAGCAGAGGTCAACTTAACCAAACATTCACATGCAAATATGTAAGAGGTAAATTAAACATATCATATATGTACCCCCTAAATCACCATTTGTACCCCCCCCGGTTTTTTCCGGTTTTTTTTTTATATTTTTATAATTTTGTATATGTTATAAAACTGTGGCACGGAAAAAACGGAACGAAAAATATAAAGTTTAACAGGTCAAAAGTATAAAACTGTTAAAAATTACGAAACAAAAACTGATAAAAAACTGCGTTGCACTATAAAAAAAAGAGTACAAAAGAAATCTTTTGTACCTTATTTGCACTATTCATGGGCCAGAGGTACCAATAGGGTACCCATTAAACAATCCAAAAACACTGTTAATATTCCAAGATAGAGGTGTGACATTGAAGTAAGTGAGTGAGAATCCCAAGAAAATGCATGATAACTACTGAAATAAATAAATGACAATATTAAAGGAAATCACAAGACATGCAACCACTGTCATTACTTTTATAAAAAGCTTTGAAACCAGAAATACAACATCAATAAAAAGAGTCATATATATTTCAGGTGAAAACAATAAGTCTTTGTACTTGCAAAATATTTTAGTATAACTTTTGTACCAGAATAGCACAGAACATAGCTCAGAACTTCAGATCATCACAGATACATAAACATGCAGCAACAACTCATGCACCAGATGCAACAGCAACAACAGCAACAGTATACTAGTGCCCACAATACCACTAGTATCACTACTGATCATATCCAACAGGTCTTTTATTTTATACTTATAAGTCAACTGTTTAAGTCAAGTTAAATAAACTATATTAGCTAGGTTAACCTGACAAGAGTACTAACCATTGTGCAGTATTTGGATGAAAACAAGGCACTGATTTTGAACATTCTTGAGAATCAGAATACAGGCAAGTTCAGTGAATGTGCAGAGTAAGTCTTATGTTTCCTTCTATATATCTGTTTTTGACCCATTTATTTTTGAAGGGTTAAGGTAAAAGTTTATTACTATCACTGCAAGTGTGTGGTATATTTTGAATGGGTCGATTTTGACGGTGGTTTATCTCCGAGTCAGATGACATAAATATAGTTAACCGTACTGATCAAGGCGGCTTTTACTAAAAATATGTCCATTGACTTGTGATCTACAAAGTAGACTCTAAAAACGTATGTCTTAAGTCTTAACCCAACCAATCTGACCCGTTACGCAACCTGTCAGACAGTCTATTTTACCACCTCAGCAACACTTGTAGGTACTTTGGTCACATAGGTTGTGAACCACTGCTATTTTTGTACAGGAACCAAACAAGGCTTCAGCATAATCTCATGTACTTGGCTGCAATAGCCGACTGTCAACCAAAACAATCTCCTATTCATCTTCAGGTAATAATCTACAAACTTTATACAGACAAATGTTATGCAAACAGTCTTTAGTTTACTGGCAAGTATTTTGAGACGCTAAAAAAATGGTATGCAGCCATATATGAACACCATGCAGCAACAACAAATGCAATCCCAACACATGGTCCCACAGTCCCATATGATGGCTCAATCACATACAGCGTATGGTCAGCAACTACCTTTTAATCTGATGCAGCAGCAGCATGCCTTGCAGAGCCAGCTTGGCCTTGGCTCGACCGTAACCAGTGGGGCCCAAACACCACTAAGTGGGACCAGCGTGGAAGGTGAAGGATCTCGAGCTTTCCCCGGTTTCAGCCAAGCCTTCTTTGGGGAAGGCTCACAAGCCATTGGTAAACAAGCAAGCCGTTCAGTAACTAAAGAGAACAGATGCACAAATTCGCCTGAAGATATAGAGAACCCACAAAAGAAAGGGAAACTCAACAGAGCAGCCACTTAATCGGTAAATTAGGTGGTAAAAAGGTAACGCAAAAGTTTGTCGTTAGGCCAGCGAATTTTGACCTCAGTTGACTTTTGGTGTGTTGTTTTGACATCAGTTGACTTTTTTTAGGTGCTTTATGTTATAATAAGACAGTCTACAAATTCATATAAACAGTGTTTTATGGGTGTTCCTGACTATCACTAGTGGAGGTATAGTAAATGGTTATACATGTTGGAGTTGGTACGTGAGAAATCGAGAATACCATACAGAGACAGAAACCAACATATCGTGATATGCTCAAAATATCACAAATCTAACTTTCATAAGATGTTTATCCGAATTTATCATGATATTAAACTAAAAAACCAAAAAAATTACAACTCAATTTTTTTTTTAGATACCTGTCTAAAGCAAAATTTTCATTTTCAATTTTAACAATTCCTAGAAGGGATTCATTGAATAGTAATCCTCAAAGGAAAATGTGCAAAGCCCGCCACTCCAGTTTACTTGAGCTTGCAGAAAAAGTCCTTATGTTAAAACTACGGGACTGCCCATGTAGCACAAACTAAATATAAATAGTCCCAATCAGTTATCTCACTTAACGAAAGTGGTCCATGACTTTAAAGTTTAATAATATTTTTCTATGTTTTTAACTTTAATATCAACATTTTTTACTTATATTTAATTTTTAGCAAATTAATTTTAATTACTACTAGATTTTAATATGTTGATGAAACAAACTTTTGCGTCTTACATTAGATATAACTAAAAGTACTGAGATCTGATTTTTGGTTAGATGAAAATACAAGTTAATAAGCTTAATACGATCTAATTTATAAATTAATCAAACATTAAAAATTATTTTAACTCTGCGCAACGCACAAACAAGTGGATCAAATAAATATAAACGAAAAAATTGATGATCCCGTTGCAACGCACGGGTTCTCCCTCCTCATTATAATAAATTTAGAGCACTAAACTACTCCAGCTATTGAAAGACAAACATAACCTCAATTTACTATTCATTTGAACATTTCTTCAACAATAATCCAAGGAAAAAAAAATCCTTATGTTAAAACTCATGTAGCACAAAAGGATAGTTGCCCCGGGAGTAGTCAGCTCGCAATGTCGAGTCAGAAACCTGGTAACCCAATAAAAAGAAAAAAAAAAGGCAATGTTCATTTAACAAGGATAATAAGAGAAAAAGGCAATGTTCATGTACTCTCAGTGCAAAATGTTCATGTAGTTTCAATGCAATAGTTTGTCGCTGACCAGTGAATTTTGACCTCAGTTGACTTTGGTTTTGTTTTGACATCACTTGACTTCTCTTAGGTGCTTTATATCAGGTAAATAGTGTTTTATGGGTGTTCCTGACTATCTCTTGGTGGAAGTATAGCAGATGGTTGAGGGGCCAGATGGGTAAGGTAAAGTAACAAAAAGGCCGTGTTTCGTTGACCTGAAAAACCTTGTCCAAGCTTATTTAAAACATATTTCCAACCAATTAGTGTCAACAATTATTACAAACATTATTCTTTTGTAACAAAAATCTACTACTTTAAATGGTATAATTTATGAAATTTTATTCATAGATAAAACCTTTTGGCCAACTTCCTACACTGACACGTTTCTTTATTAGTTGTATCTTTTACCCATCTCACCCATTAAAGATAAAACCCAAAGCCTGACTCCGCTCATTCAATGGTAATAGATCTCTATAGTCACTCGTATGTAGCATGTGCAGTAAAGAAGATCTAAATAGCAGAGTTGAAGCCATCTATTTGAAAATCTGAGATGAGGGAAGCATTACATGCGTCACTCTTTCAGACAGCAGATTTATGGTATTTGAAAGCATATACGAGAAAACTGTATACTTACAACTTTTTATTTAATTATGTACAGACAATATAACCTAGGGAAAAAAATTAATAGTCTTGAAGATAGTAGATTGCCTGTTGATTCAATATAATGCTATACAATAATACGACAATGTAGCAATTTATATGGCAGTAACATACCAGATCCATCAAAGATATCAATCGATCCTAGAGTCGAATAGTGCAGATAACAGCATTTTTGAAATCTAAAGGCTGCTGAACTGGTGGTTTGGTAATAAGGGTTCTCCAAGTGGCCTTCCCAGGATGATATATTTGTATGAAGAGAGATGTTAACTTCTTATGTCGTCTTAACCTCCTGTTCTCTATCGAACCAGCTCCATTGTGAGACGCCATAACATGAAGCTCACCATTTAGAGCAACAAACCCCACTGATGACTCGTCTATGGCCCTTCTTGGCAAGGTAGTTTCCATCCGCCAGCGATTTGAAGTCATGTCATACCTGTAACCGTGTTCAAACTAGGTACATGAGATGCCACATGTCTTGAAATAGTGGTAAAACTTTGTTCATGAACAAAGTTCGTTCCAAAGATGGAAGTTAATATTCCAAATACGATAAAAAGTAAGATCTAAAGGTAGCAATATCGACCCGTTTACTTACGAATGGGTCATTTTGGGTTGTGTTGCATTTCAAAGACTCTAAACAGATCATGTAATAAAAATCAGCTAAAAACTGGGTTAGACACTCGTTGTCCAAATTCTACTTTCACATTTTAATGCATACAACCTCTTAAGTTAAAGACTAAGGTGAAATAATTGGTTTTAAATCATCATTATTACTACATACTACGAAACATTTAAAGGACAAAAAGTATTTGTGGGTCAACCCAGCCAAACCCGTTTTAGCCTGAAACTGTTGCCCAAACAGAGTTTTCCAATAGTTCACATAGAATGAAAGCAGTTGATAGCTAGGTATGGGTAAATTGTAGTCATCTCCGATATGATTCCTTTAGCATTTGTTTCCATGGATATATAAACAAGTCGATGGTATATTTTTGGTCCTGAAAATAATTAGTGTGCCAACTTAATTATAACCCTAGAAGTGCTACTTCCTGAAAACAAACGATAGACAGTGTGTGGAGATTAAAGGTTCATGGTTCATGTCTCTGTGTCAATAAGAGCATAGTTAAAATCCAGAAGCAGCTTGTAAACATGAGATATAGAGAGATGGCAATGAGTGTTTTAGGTGGTAAATTCATTGCTTAGCAAATTCCCAGCAAATGCAGATTAAAAGCAAGTCTACACAGCCAGTAACATAGTATTTAATTGCCCCTATAGCAATATTGCTACATCGATCTCTAGTCTATCAACAAGCAGGAATTAATCTACCTATACTATAAGAAAGAACCTCAAAATTACTGTATATGCTTAAAAAGATGACACCTAAGCATCAAACAGTTGGCTACTATTTGGACTTTGAAAAACTGATTTTCTTCTCTTTTACTCCATTACTCAAACTGGTACTCTATTTCTCATTATTCAAACCATTTCATTTCACCCACTCCATTTCTCTCAACCTCCAACATTGACTGTCCACTTGCCAATCATCTGGCGAAGCCATTTTCCGACAAAGGTAACATCGTCTTTCTTCTTCCTCATTACTTTTTATTTGATTTTGGACATAAAGTTGAACTTACATGTACATGACTTGGGTTTCTTTGGCTTGAATTTCTGTGTAGTGGTGGTGGCGGCATGATGTATCGTTCATTTTGCATAGACTGCTAAATTCTAATAAGCGTACATCTTCTTATTCGCCACTTCCTTTTCGTGCAATATCTTCTTACCACACAATTTATGTTTCTTCTTTCCTCTCTATCTCACATAATAACAATGTCTTGTTCTTTTTTTCCTTTTAATGGTAGGTTAAGGCTTGAATCAACCCAACTGAGGCTTCAGATCGTAAGTACCCTTTAAATATTCATTGAGATTTATAAGTTTTCAGGGTTGTTCTTATCATGTAATCGTAAGCGGAAGGAGTGATGGTGGTATGCTTGTAGACGACACGATCGATGCTAAATATATCATCATAAGGTGTGTTTCCTTACCGGTGGTTGTGATTTTTGTTTCCTTTTAAGTTCATCTTTGTAAGTTTTGGGTCAAATATAGGTTTTTAATTTATCATTAGTTTTATTAATATCTCCAATCTTCCTACTTTTGTAAGTGTTTTAAGAGAAATATTGGTTTGAACTTATTATATGTGGCATGGTAATCTTGAGTTTTAGCTTGTTTTGTTTTTCCTAAAACTTGCATCCACAAAAGACTAATATGCAGCCATGTGTGATGTTGAAATTATGCATGTTTTCATTTTAGATATTAAAATGATTATGTTGCACTTAAAAAACTAAATTCATCTTGTAAGTTTATGATTATCTATAGTTTATTTTTAACAACATTACAACAATCGGTATTCCATTTATAAACAATATCTTTTTGTCTTTTTTTTGTTTTGGTAGATTGAAGAAAAAGATGAAATGAAGCAAAATCTTTTTTAGAAGAAAAAGTAAATGACGTGACTAGACTTGTGGAAAAAGAGTGGGAATTGCTACATGGGTTGTTAATATTGGGATGGACGTTAATTGATATAGTGGTGATGGTCTTTTACGTGTTTGATCAATTCGTATTTTTCATTAGTTCTACTGTATAAAGTATAGCATCATAATTTGTAGCTTTTCTTATTTGAATAAATGTATTGGTTAGTAAACACAATGTAGTATAACTTTTACCAATATATATTGTCATATAATATCTTCTTCTCAAGGAAATTAAAACTGTTGAATTTCTGTTCATAAAAATGATGATGTTGATGTTTGAATTTATTTTGACAAGTTATCAAATAAGAAATCATTGTATTACGGTCTACTAATCGAATTGAAAAGAGATATTCATGTTATTTTCTTCGTTTATAATAGTTAGAGGTGAAATAGCTATCTTATATTCTATGACTGTACTTATAATTTGACAACATTTTTGCAAGGTTAGATTGCATTACAAATATAACAAAAACAATATTAACATTTGACAAAAAAGAACATTTTAACTATCTGTAGAGAACATTCTTCAATAAAAATATGCAATGAACCAAATTTTAGCCTAACAGTTAGCTCGGATTTAAATGTACTCAATACTAATTATAAATGGCCATGAAAATATTCGTGCATGATAGATATATACATTGTCTAGCTTTGTTTATTCAAGTGTTCATATATTACTAATATTTATTTGGAATTAATCATTTCGTTAAAGATATAGTAGAAAATAATTGCTTGAAAATTTATAAAACAATGTACAAATTATAGAGTTGGTGGTAAAGAGCGTGGGTGATAAAGGTGTTTTCATTGATGTGATGTTGCTTGGTGTAGTTTGTCAAAGGAGGTATAGGTGTATGACAATTGACACGCAATGAGTCAAATGAAATTATAAAGAGTGGGTAGAAAAAGTGTAATCATAAACTACGAAAATATATACAAATAATATAAATCAAAATATAAAAACAATCTTGTTATTTTGTTTTCCGTTATCACAGCAGTATATGCATTAATCCACTTGGGCCGTCCGTATGCACGGCAAAAAATGCTACCTAGTATCAAAACATACAAACATGGGGGAGCTCGGGTTAAGGCAATTACTGCCACCTGTCCGGCCTGACCCGACCCCGAAACCCCATGGGTTTTTTTTAATTAATGTCACCTCTACTTTTTGGCCAATTACAACATTGTTATATTTCATAATTGTTACATATCAAGAAAGCTTTATTAGAGTCATCTTCAATGCCTAGTTTTCAAATGACTTTTACTATTTTGAAAAGGTTTTTACATTGTGTTAAAAGCTTTTGTAAAGGCTTTTTAGAATACTTGCGAAACTACAAGCTAAGCTAAAAGTTTTTCCCATCTCAACACTTTGTTATTTATATTTGTCAATTCATTATTATGAAGAAAAGCCTTTGTAAAGACTTTTAAGCATTGGAGTGATGACTTTGAATTGAATTTTGAGTGTATAAAATATAATAAATAGATGCTAATTAATGTAAAAAAGTCTTTTGAAAACTATAACACTATGGATGCTCTTATAAGTCTTCTCCAATAGTAAAAGTTTTACAAAAGCTTTTTTAGAAAAAACAAGTGACATAGCAAGAGAGTAATATGGTATAATTTGAATAAAATATTAATATAGTACAAAGCTTGAACCACTTGTTAAATTACAAGTCATTTTGGAAAAGCTATTAATTGCAATAGTAAAAAGTCTTTCAAAGACTTTTTTATGCTCTAAGCTACCCCATTATCTAACAGAGATACATGTCCTCTTCCCACTTTCATCTTCTCCCGTACTCCACCACCCCACCATCTTATCTCTCTTCCTCTCCCTCTCTCTAAAAACATCCGGATCTCACCCACCTCTCCATAGCCTTTCAGTCTCTCTCTCGCTTCATAGTGGTTTGTTTAATCTAGAAGATAGTATAAAAGACGCTTTGTGGTGGTTGGTCAGACTCCTCATCGATAATCTTAACAGGTGTGTTCTTTGTTTTTGTGCTTACCTTTTGCGAATATACGTTGGCTAATTACAAATGCCTGCTCAGAATAGTTGCTTAATCAAAGAGAAAAGAGAGTGGTGATGATACTGACCATAATGAAAAGATTATGATTATTAGGTTCATTTGAAGAAGGTTAGTGTTACTTTCCCCTAATTTAATTGGAATTAGTTTCGACATTTTGAGTAACTTTTATCTACATAACTTTTGGGTTGTAATTTTTTAATTCGATTCCGTTATTATCAGTGTTTGGACTGCTTATTTTGAATGTTTGTGTTTTGTTATGTAGGGTATAGGTGGAAGAAGAAAACATCAAGTCGTAATGAAGCGAGATAACATTTGTGCTTACCGCAGTTTGAAATCTTCACCTTATGAATTTGTAAGTTTTGTTTTTATCAAAAGCATGATTAGCCTGTGGTTAAAACAGAAGCATATATGCTTTTGCAACTTTACACCAGTTTATATTACAAGCGAGTAATTATGTTTGGACCATTAAAAATGAAGACAATATATTGATCATTTGCGCAGAAAATATTAAAATGTTAGAGGGCCCGTGGTTTATGGTGGCGGGAATGCAAATCATGCAAATGTTCGTGTTAAACCGTAAGCGGCAAGTGGCTTAAAACGTAATAACACTAAACGGGTAAACTGTCGTTCCTTTAAGCTTTACAATTTCATTCTCTTGAATAAGGTTCGTTACATATATGAATCATTAAACTTTGTTTAATTGTTGAAAATGGATCGTCATTGTCAATGTTTGTGTGGTCAGTAGGAATAGTGTCGTATATTCTGTTATGTTTTAGATGTATACCATCATGCTTCAACCGAATAGTGGATTTAAGATCATTTCTTAGTATCCGTGTTTGTTCTCAAAAGAAAGCAACTTCTGTTTTCATAAACGTACTAACTCCATTTTGTAAATAAGAAACCAATATTTTAATGTATTGGGCCTCTATTCCTATTTTCATAAACGTACTAATCTTTGTTTGTTCTCAAAAGAAGAAACAACTTTGAAAGTTTTTGGGATTACTTATACAAACTCTTTTTGATAGTTTATAACACATGTATGTATTAGAGTATTTTCTAATATGTTCTTAAAAGATAGAGGATTGGAATATTAAAATCCGATGACTAAATGGGATTATAATGAACATGGCTTTGACATAGCCACCAGCAATGTACATAATATTGTTTTACAGTGCACTACATTGAAGTCGTTGGGTGATAGAGGTTAGATTGCAGGTGGTATATTGTTGCCAACAACGGTCAAAACCTCGCCCCTTGCTTGATCTTTATGTGATATGACATTTGATGACTACATGGGATCATAATGTACATAATATTGATTTAAAAAATTTAATGAAGAACTCTTGCATGATAATAACGAAGAGATCTTTTATCTTGAGTGGAAGTTCTTTTCTAAATTAAAGAAATTTATCTTAACTAAAAGGAGTTTATGTAAGACTATAATTAGACCATTTCTTCTCCCTTGGCAGGTGACACAACACGCCTCTTGGACGGCTTTTTTTCGTACTGATTAAATAATGCTTAGGTTGAAATTTGGACGGTTGTTCTGAAATGGTCAAAATTTAGCAGCTTTTAACCCTATCCGACGTAATCTTTTTTGGCTTACCTTGCTCTTGATTTAAAGCACAAGACGTTCTTTGATGTGGTCGTCAACACTACCATTTGTGCCCTGTGGAACTATGAGATTAAAGTTCTCTTTTCGCTCAAGCAGCCCATAAAGAGTTATCTTTAATATAAAGCTTTCATTGTTTAATAAGGTTCAAGTAGATGTAAAAGAATAATACATTCAGTTGGTTAAATTGGTTTAGTAATCTTTGTAATGCTTAAAATCTACAATTTTTTATTCCAGATTAGTACACCAGCTATATACTCGAATTATGTTGGGACAGAGGTTGAGTTCAATGGTGTAAAGCATCTCTTACTAAAGGAAGATGATATTGTTGGTATTCTTGATACGTGGATTTGAAGCCTCTTAATGACAGTTTTGATCAAGGTTTGTGTCCTTGAAATCTATATGCATATGAATAATGTTTAGAAACTTATAAATAGGGTAGATAATCACCTTCCATACACAAATGCACCATTTGTTGGTGTACAATAATGTAAATGAACATATAGGTACTTTTCTTGCCACTCCAATATTATTGCACATGATTCATCGTTTGGCATAACGTTGTGTATATAGACTGCATACAAACTTTCAGTTTGTGTATAGAATCTATCATGATACAGTTAGGATCACAGAAACCGATGATATCGTAGAAAAGACAGATGGGACTACGTAAGTTTTAAATGGTGTTCAGGGTTCTGCGTACTGCAGTTTTTAAGGGGTGTTTGTGTATAGCTGTTGTTGTTTTCAGGGGTGTTCAAATGTTGATTTTAATTTGTGTGTTTTAGAAATTTAAATTAGCCTCCATTGAGGTAGAAAAAACACCATATTTTACGCTTTACGTTCCTACTCATAAGCTACTTATTAAACCTAATGTACGAGAAATAACTTGCATACTGACCTAATCCATTTATGTAAAAGAAAAATAGCTTCCACCAACAGGGTGTTTGGGACTGCTTCTTTATTTAATAAAGGTTTTTTGTTATTTGCTAATTTTAACAAGTATTCAAACGACAATCTAAACTAAAACCGCTCATTACCTTATATCTATCGTAAAACGTTATGGAATCTATACAGTTTAGTTTGTGCATCTGTTTTGACGCCGTAATCTATATACATGTTTAACTTGACATTTTTCTCTTTGTTCTTATTCTGTGCAAAAGGTGGACAGATACAATGAAGATAGCGAGCACCACGTGACCACTACTGAGCGCTCAGATGTATTACCGTTGCTTGCAAATAAGGCAAATGACACAACTAAGGTGTTGTTTGTTTATTAAGAGGCTCTGAATCTGATTCGCACATCTGAATCTGAGGCGTAAATGTCTAAATCTGCGATCAAATCTCTATATAGTGTTGTTTTTTACCTTATTTAAGATGTCTGAGACGATAAAAGTTTACGAAATCAGTTTTTATATTTAAAATCGAGTTTATTTCTATACGAAACATAAACATGTTTAAAAAAAAATTATATACGAAGCATTTTTAGTTAGTCATGACAAATTCACAAACGATAAAAGTACAAATCAGTTTTATATTTAAAATCAGTTTTATTCTTACGAAACATAAACATGTTTAAAAATTATATAAAGCATTTTAGTCATGAAATTAACATAGTTTAGCAACGTGGGAATAAAAGTGGCTTAAAAAACATTTAAAATAATTGTGTCGCAATTTATTCTCGTAAAATAGTCATATATTGTACTCTCATGCGGTTAAACATCTTCATCATTTTGCAAATTGTTACTTTCATTTACTCTACAATCATAAGATTGCGAAAAATAAAATTTCATAATATACTTAGCATTGTCAATTACTAATTAAAAATATCTTTTAGTCAAATAATTAAAGCTCTCGTGCAAAAAAAGGTTAGTTCTCTCAAGTATTATTAATACTACCTCCGTTTCACATTAAGTGTCTAGTTTGACTTTTTCAAGTCTTTTTTCTTCATCTTTGACCTTAAGTATTTCTTTTTATGTTATATGATACTTAATGCAAAATATATGAATTGATAGAGTTTTGAATATATTTTTCATTGGTATAATTTTCATTAAGTATTATATAACACAAACACAAATATTTACAGTTAAAGTTGATGAAAAATGACATCAAAGATTCCATTGTGGACACTTAATATGAGACGGAGGGAGTATTAAAGTAAAAAAATATCTCACAAAATAAAGAGAGTATAAAAAACTAAAGAAAAAAAAGTAAAGAGTGAAAAAACATTAAGAGACATCAAGACCCCTCATCCACATCTAGTTGATTAAGATGTTTCAGTCTCTGACCGCGTCTGAACGATAGAAAAAAAACAAACGCACTTAATGAGCCAAATGTCTGAGCGCGTCTGAATGAGTCAGATCAAAAGATCAAGAGGCTGTTAAGAGGCTCTTTATGAAAAACAAACACCACCTAAGATAACATTTGGTATTCAACAGGCTTCACCAAACACTAGGAGGAAAAGAAACGGGATTCAAACATCGACATTCAAACTATATTTGTTTATGCTCTTTTGCTGCATTTGTTCATCAAAAATGCTGTCAATTGTGTTTTTATTTTCGTTAATGTACTTAAGTTAGAAATTGTATACAGGTCAAATTTGGCTTTTACCTTGCTTTGTTTCTTTTTCTTTCGTATTTATGTATATTGGTAAAACAACCAAAACGACGCTCACTAATCGTCCCGCAGTGAAGCGCGGGCAAACCCACTCGTTAAAATAACAACAATGAGAAACGCACGCATTCAAGATTCAATTAATTGAATTATATAAACTTTTATTAGTATTTTTAGCGTCTTTTTATATTAGCGTAGAAAAACTCACATTATCTATATTAGCGTCTTTTTTAATATATATGATAAAATTTGAATTTGGCTCGGCTCGGCTTGAAAAGCTCGATACATTCATAAGTTTACATATAAACCCTTACAATATCTTTTATATAATAAAGCAAAACCTCAAGTGATGACTTTTGTATTTCAAAAAAATTAAATCATACTCTATTAAGTAATAATTGTATTATTATTAATTTTTTTATAAATATATTAGCAGGGTACCCGCGCGTTGCAGCGGCGGGTACCCTGCATGATTTCTGATTTTTGATGAACGATTTTTTCGATCATCATTTTTCGCTACAATAGTTTTATAGATAGCGGATAACTTTATATATGAGACTATGAGCAATATATTTCATATAATAATGATGGATAGTGTAGCGTTGCTAGTACCAAAGCGGTTGTCGTGGCGAGAAATGATAAGCTGATGTGTTTCATTTTGTATTATGCATACAAAAATCACGTTTTGAATTATTTTTTATTCTCTAAAACTTTGTTTTAGATACACGTGACATTCACATTTTTTGTTTCCGTTTAATACACCTTCTTTTTTATATTTTGCGTTTCCAAAATTTAATAATCAAAACGGGAAAATGTAATCATAAATGTTTTTCGAATCATATTGTCATATAATGATTGTAATTATAAAAAGTGTTCTTAAACATAAGATGTTTAATGTTAATTAATTGTGTTGATAGAAATAATGCCTAAAAACATTATTAATATTTTTCACATCTTTACGTTTTGATAATCACAAAATATTAGTAGTAAATTTTCATTTCGAAAATTATATCACTTAAAGGTATGATCTTTTACACACACATGAATTTGACTTTGGAATCGTTTTTTATTCCTTTTAGTTTTCCTTTATTGTTTTCACTAAAATCTTTTCCTACCCTACCCTAATTTATTTTTCCGGCTCCTCGTTTTCCTAAACCTTTTTCCTTTTATTTAATTTTTCCAAGCCCTAGATCTAAACCCTAGGGTTTCGTTTTTAATTTCATTTTTCATGGGCGTTTCTGCTTGGCAAGAGGTTAATCGACGGAAACATCGATCAGTGTTTGATAGATTGACCTACTCTCAAACCCAGAAGTCCAACGTAGATGATTTAGCGAAGATTTCATTAATGGTGTACGTTTCTAATTTCCTTTCACATCTCACGGTTCATGAACTTTGGAATATATGCGGAAAGGTGGGGACTGTTACGGATGTTTATATTGCCAACAGGAAGAACAAGCTTGGTCAGATGTTTGTTTTTTGTCGTTACATTAAGGTGGTTAATTATGATAATCTTATTCACTCGCTGTCTAATATTTGGATTGGGAAGTTGAGACTACATGCAAATGTAGCCAGGTTCGGTAGGAAGGTGGATATTAAACCTTCTTATGCAGGTGTGAAGGTTAATACCCCGGTGATTAATAGGGATCGTTATCATCCTGCTTCCAACAATTCCGCTTCTTATGTCAACGTGGCCAATGCCTCCACTGTTGATGGTATGCAGGGTTCTAAAAGTGTTAATGATGATTGTGGAGATCACATTTCTGTAGTTGAACTTAAACAACATACTCCAAATGACTTTCCCTTGGCCGTCCTTGGTTGTTATAAGGATTTCTGATCCATTGCTAATGCTCATTCTTTGTGTCTCAGTGAAGGTTTTTTGGATGTGAGCTTTAAATATTTAGGTAGGCTTTGGCTTTTGTTTGAATTTAAATCACTGGAAGCTAGAAATGAATTTCTTAAGCATGATGGAATTTTCTCATGGTTTTCCTCCTTGAAGCCATGGCATGATGACTTTATTGTGGAAGAAAGGCTTATTTGGTTAGAGATTGAAGGTGTTCCTATTCGTACTTGGGAAGATGAAACTTTTAAATCAATTTGTAACAAATGGGGTGAAGTCATCTTCAGTGATGATATTGATCCGTGTAACCGGCTTAGCAAACATCCTTGCATTAAGTCGAATCATAACCAGCTGATATTTGCTACTAGTTTTGTGTCTTTGATGAAAGTAACCTACGCCATACGGGTTAGAGAACTTTACAGTTGGACACCTACCTATGTGGGGGTTGATTCAGATAGAGATGATGAGGGTTCTATGGGTAGTCATGATCAAGAGGAGAATGTTGAATTGGTTGGAGGTATTTTTGTAGAAGATAATGGGGATGCTCACACTAAGGATGATTATGTTCATGATTCATATCAAGATGAGGAAGCTAATGTTGTCGGTTCGAATCAGCAACACAGTCATCAAGACGCTCTTGACAGTGACCCCTTTGGATTGGAACCTCTTATTAATAAGAAGTTTGGTAAGGAAGATGCTCCGCAGAACTCGGTGACTCCTGAATTTCCACCAGGTTTTTCTCCTTCACCTATCACTGACAAGTTCGTTAATCAACCAGAAGTGCAAAATTTTGTTCAACCACCAGTTTCAGAATCTTCACATTCATCCCTTGGTGATACTCACAAGCCAATTGGCTTCTCTATGGTTGAAAGACTAGAGGAAACAATCAAGATTGGCACGACTTTGGGTCTTAATATGAAGGGTTGCGAGAATACTCTCGCTGCTCTCATTGCAAATAATGGAGAAGTTACGATGGTTAAATTTTTTTTTTTTTTTTTTTTTTTTTTTTTTTTTTTTTTTAATGCTCTATTATTAATGTACAAGGTTTTGAAGACCTAAATAAGAGGAGATGGGTTCGTGATCTATGTAATAAACATAAGGCTAACTTTCTATCCTTATAGGAGACTAATATGGTTCATGTTGACATGTGGATGCTTCGTCAAGTGTGGGGTAATATTCATTTTCATTTCGTTTTTATGTCTTCTAGGGGTATGTCGGGCGGTATCATCTGTTTATGGAATAACCTTGTTTTTAGAAAGACTAGTATTTTTTGTAATGAGAACTATGTGGTTGTCGAAGGAATTTGGATTCCGAATGATGTTAGGATCATGTGGATTGCAGTTTACGCTCCTCAATCGTTGCATGACAAGATTGCCTTATGGTCCTCTCTTACAAATCTGATTAACAATTGGGATGGGATTCTGATTGCATTAGGTGATTTTAATATGGTTAGGGAGGCCGGTGAAAGATTTGGTTCGAATTTTAATGAAAGGCATGCTGAGATCTTTAATGCATTTATCTCAAATTCCTTTCTTATTGATGTTCCTTTGGGTGGATATAAGTTTACATAGACAGACAAGTGGGGCTCTAAAATGAGCAAGCTTGATAGATTCCTGGTCTCTGAAAGTTTTTATGATACTTTTCATCATACCACTGGTGTTGTTCTTGAGAAGGGCATCCCGGATCATCGTCCTATTCTTCTTAAAGAGCATTCGGTTGACTATGGTCCCATTCCCTTTCGCTTCTTCCACTCTTGGCCTTGATTAGATGGATTTCAGATTTGATGAGGATATTGGAAAAATGTGACTTTTGTTAAGGATAACGGCTTGGTGTCGTTTTAAAAAAAGCTCAAAACTTTAAGGTGTTATTATAAATTAAAATTAGTGATAGGATCTCCTCAAAAAAATTTGAATCTCCAAGTTAAAGAAAGAGCATTTAATTCGTCTTTCCTCTATTGACGTTAAGATAGACCAAGGAACTGTTAATGATTTGGATTTTTTAAATCGTCGGGATTCTACTAGAATTTTGGGGGATATTGATCGTTTAGAAGCTAGCGATCTAGCTCAAAAAGCTCGAATCAAATGGGCTATGGAAGGAGATGAAAACACTAGCTTTTTTCATGCCATGCTTAAGAAAAACCGTCGACAGCTTGCCATTAAAGGTATCCTTAATAATGGCGAGTGGCTTGAAGAACCTGATAGTGTGAAAGCTATTTTTATGGAACACTTTCGCAATAGGTTTCAACAAACTAATGATACTCAACCTTCTTTTGATATTGACATGCTTAAACATCTGTCTAGTGACCAAAGTGCTTTTCTAGAATAGGACTTTTCACGACATGAAATTAAGAAGGCCGTATGGGATTGTGGTGGTGATCGTGCCCCGGGTCCGGATGGGTTTACATTCAAATTCTTTACCACTTTTTGGGATCTTTTAGAAGCTGATGTGATCCGATTCGTGCATGCTTTTTTTCTTAACAGGTCCTTCCCTAAAGGATGTAACTCCTCTTTCATAGCTTTGATTCCCAAAGTCTCCAATGCTACTCTTGTTACGGACTTCCGCCCCATTAGTTTAATTGGATGCCAATACAAAATCATTGGGAAAATTTTAGCTAATAGGCTTGGCTTGGTGATTGGTAGTTGTATTAGCCCGGAACAATCCGCTTTCATCAAGGGTAGAAATATTCTTGATGGTCCTCTCATTTTAAACGAAGTCATGAATTGGTATCGTAAGCGCAAGGAAAAGCTCATGATATTTAAGGTGGATTTTGAGAAAGCCTTTGTTGGGATTTAGAGCTTCTACACTTAGTACTGCTGATAGTTAGTTAGTACTGCCAGTACATTGTTAGTACTGTCAGTTATAGTTAGTACTGCTAGTTGTATATTTAGTACTGTTAGTCATATCTAGTTAGTACTGCTTAAGTAATATGCATGAGTTATATTAGGAATAGATATGCATGATTACTTAACGCGTTTTGTAAGCCCATTTGGGTTTCCTTGGTGTATAAAAGGAGCTCTTACGGCATAGTTAGATATACGAATCTAAAGATAGAAAAGTCATAGTTATTTAGGCAAAACATATAGTTGTTTTGTGAATCATTTAATATATTGAAAGTTTTGTGAAAGTTTTTATGTTACTGTTACATTGTTTCTTCTGGTGTATAAAGATTAGTTTCCGTATAATCTTTATATATTATTCAGGGGTTCTATCATAGTTGTTTCAGATTTATCTAAGACAACTTAAGCTTTAACAAGCTAATCTAAGATCTGTAAAAAGGGGATCAACAAGTGGTATCAGAGCTTGTGTTCTGAAACCTTGATCAAGAAGTTACAAACTAGAAGAACTCTTTATTCAATCAAAGAAATGGATCTTGAAACTAACCCAAAACAATTCTGTAGCAAAGTTGCCCATTCTGAAACAGGGTGACTATGAGATGTGGAAGCTAAGGATCGAACAATACTTTCAGGTGCAGGATTATGCTCAATGGGAAGTCATAGAGTATGGAAATTCTTTCAAGCCAGTAGTTAGAACTACAACAAAC
>BQNB010042926.1:728-45824 GCA_026074375.1 Tanacetum coccineum | reverse complement strand
CCAAGGTCAAACAAAGCAAGTTGTTGAAAATATTTAAACGTGTTGTTGAAAATAGATTAAATCGTTAGAAATATTTAGGTGGCTAGTTTTAACACATTTAATAATATACTTGATAAGTTATTGAACTCTTATTCCTAAGTATATTCCCTTATTCAAAAATATTTACAAGGTGTTTATGTAACATTTATAAATTAAGTTATCTATGCCTATATGCTATGCAAGAAATCTAGCATAAGTTCTAGTTATGCATAATCCGAAAAACTAGCTACAAACGAATAGTGTACATGGCACATGTGCTTAGATATTTAATTATTTTAATTACAAATAGTAACGACCATTTAATAATTTCTACTAACAAACTTAAGACACAAAGAAGTGCACATAATCACATAGCATAACACATAAAAGTACTTGTCGTCGTTTCGTGTATTAGATATAACAATGTATACTTAGCTCGGTTTTGTTTGAATACAAATTAGTTTCCTCCCCATTTTAAAAATTAACCAATTTTAATACTTTTAAAAATTTAATTACACCCTTTTTCAAATACATACCGACTAGAAATGCCCGACTCGAATGAAAAGGTAAAATACACGTTTTACGTCAAAATGACACATAAATTTTTGACCACTATGTAGTATTTTGCATTTTTGATTTATTTAAGTTTGGAATAAATACTTAGAAGTATTTTTAAACGAAAGTAGACTCAATTATCTTTAAAATGACATGTGTCACGACTTCTACGGACTTACGGTTGATTTTATATGAATTTTCAATGTTTCCAAAAATCTGCCGAATCAGAAAGGTGGCCCCCTGATTGATAAGGGGGCCGGCCAGGAGCTAAGGGGGCTGCCCTTTGGAGAGAAGGGGGCCGGCACCTGACACACATATTCGCCATTTTTTGTACAAAATCATTTAGTGACTTAACGGAAAGATGTAGAACCTACTGAGTTTGATACCGAACATAAAACATTTATTTTAAGCATCATTTTTACTTCGAGCTAGTATACTAAGTGTATTTAACAACAAAACTAATACATGTTAAGCAACAGAACACTTTTCATATTTAATCCCCCTTCATGGGTAATTTGATACATGGATCGTGCTTCATTTTTAAAACCATTTGTTTTGAAAATTAGAGCGACCTAGCTCCTGATACCAATTGTGGAAATCATAGAGGGGGAGGGGGTGAATACATTTCCATTTAAAAAATTTAAATGTTTTGTATCAAATTATCCATCAAGTTAGATGCAATATGATAAGTGTGAATAATACATCTATATCCACTAGAACATGTCATAGCAATATAAACATAATCATAATGTTAACTTATTTCCATGATATAATCATCATCCAAACAATATAAGCAACAATCAACACACATATAGGTCTCATGCAAATATAAATGTAAGGCGATAAGGTAAATAAAGATGTAAAGCGAAAAGTAAAAGAAAGTGCAAACCGGATGCGATGATTTATAGTGGTTCGGTCACGAAGCACCTCTTCGCCCTATTCCACTCCCCGAGTACCCAACTTGAGACTTACTTCATTAGTCAACAAGCTCCCTTTAGGCAGAGAAAAACCATACACAACTATCCGACACTAAGCTAAATGTCAAGTTCTAATTATAGCTACAACCAATCTATCACAACTTATGTATTTTGAGGACTAAAATACTAACCGCACAACTTCACTTCACGACACAACTTCACTTCACCACACAACTTCACTTCACGACCCAACTTCACTTCACCGCACAACTTCACTTCACCGCACAACTTCACTTCATGACACAACTTCACTTCACCACACAACTTCACTTCACCGCACAACTTCACTTCACAACATAACTTCACTTCACCACACAACTTCACTTCACCGCACAACTTCACTTCACTACATCTAGACACTAACACGATCACAACAATCTAACTTTACTTTTTATGATCACCACGATCTAATAACTATACACACCATGATCACCACGATCTAACTATTATACAAGTTTGGAATACATGGACTCAATCTATACATTGTGAATGTAAGACATGTCATAAATGCACTAACTAAACTACATAACTTCGTATCTTGATGATAACGAGAGTTCTTCTCTTGCACTTGGAGGAATAAGCTTGAATCACTTGGAAATAAATGCTTAAGATTAAATGTTCAAAGGATTGTAGGTGATGTATAAACTGATTTTAGACAGAAAAGAATGAGTGCAAAAGGTGAAAAAATCAATAGGGAATAGTCCAGTATTTATAGGCAAGTTGGGGAGAGTTTTTTTCTGGCCGGCCCCCTTAATTCATATGCCGGTCCCTTTCATTCATATGCCGGTCCCCTTATATTTAAGGGGGCCACCCAGGCTTGGACGCTCCCTTTTTTGTCTTTTACAGGGGATGTGTTTTTTGTCTTTTCAAAGGGTCTTAAATCCTACTTGAAATTCACGGTAAGGTCGATTTTTTTTTGGGAAATTTGGTTTTCAAAACGTGGTTTTTCTGTGACAAACCGCTATCAAAATTGATAGAACTAAAACATGTGATAGTTCTTGGATCTTTTATAGCTCTAGTTTGTTTAGAACTTATATCTAGGATTGGCAATGTAACACCCCCATTTTTACAATATAGCAGCGGAAGCTAATCTGGGGTATTACTTCATGGATACAACAATCATAATCATAGAAAACGACCCAAAAGAGACGTTTATTCAAAAGATATGTTATCATTCATTTCAAATCAGAGTTTTACAAAGGCATGTCCCAAAATCTAGAAACATAAAAATGTGAATGATAACAAGTTTTAGCCATCTTCATGTCCATATGCACTCCATGCTATAATGCTCAAATTTCCTGAGATAAACATAGCATAAATGATGCAATTAGTGGGAAATGATGAAGTGGAAAGAGAGCGATAAGTTGGAAACAATAAGATACGAAACGGGATCTGTGCCTTTATAATTAACTTGACTTCTTACTGTACTTGTCAGAATTTGTACATAAGCGTTTTTTATTATATACCACACATCCCTATGGCTAGGATAAAGCTAACACTATTCTAAGGAGTTTGATGATTCTAACTAGGGGGGGTAGAATGAACATCCTAAGAATCCTCCTATCTGTTTGTGTGACAGAGCTTGAATTTTCTTAAATGATTTATTCAAGATCGTAAATTCTGTAGTAAGCAAAGTGCAAACTTATCCTTTTTGCCCTAACTGCTTCTTTTTGAAGTTTGAAATAATCCGATACGGAATTTTCTTGAGTTTTTGTGTCTTAGTTCGACCCTATTCCTCGTATGATCATTCTATCAATACGTCCTTCCTCCATTTTCTCAATGTGGTAAAGATAGAGTTTCATACTAGAAAATTCAAAATTATCTTCGATTTGTCCCTCATGATGTTTAAAGTATACAAACTAAATTGGACAATTTTCCTATTTTCCAATTCTGAGGTGTGGTATGGATTATAAAAACTGAGGAAATGATGAAATACAACTCTACATGTTTTGATTCCCGGGATAAATTAGATAACGTAGTTGAGGAAGAAGATGGGGAATGGATTTCGCTCATAGGTGTTAATAGTTTTAAGATTATGGAATAAAGAAATATTCGAGATTAAATAAGTAGTGGATGGAGGTAATAATCAAGAGACAGAGTCAAAATAGCTGGTGGAAGTAAATCTAGAATCTGTCGTGACTTGAAACTAGGGTAATTCCTTAGCATAAAATGCTTGTATGTCCTTCAAATAAGTATTATTGTAGAAAGATGAGAATACCGGTGGAATCATATTATCGTTAGAGTTTTTCGAAGAGTTAGAAAGAATTGCTTCCCAATGAAACTGGGAAATAATCTGATGAAACCGAAGTATAGTTAAGAATATTCATAGAGGAAAAAGCATCCTCAATATTGGAAGTAGAGTGGTTGGGAGAAGACATCGTTCTGTTAACAACCTAGTTGTAAATAACATAAGTTATTTATGTAATAGTATAATAGATATGTATATTTACATACTTGTTCCGGAATGTAGTGGCACGGAGGAATTTGATAGCTAGAAAAGAAATGTGGTTATAGTTAAGGTTTTGACCTTGTTCTCTATAACCATGGCGCTGATACCAATATGTAACACCCCCATTTTTACAATATAGCAGCGGAAGCTAATCTGGGGTATTACTTCATGGATACAACAATCATAATCATAGAAAACGACCCAAAAGAGACGTTTATTCAAAAGATATGTTATCATTCATTTCAAATCAGAGTTTTACAAAGGCAGGTCCCAAAATCTAGAAACAAAAAATTTGAATGATACAAGTTTTAGCCATCTTCATGTCCATGCCACTCCACGCTATAAGTTGCTCAATTACCTGAGATAAACATGCATAAAAAGGGTCAACACAAAGGTTGAGTGAAATTCATAGGTTTGAAATGTAATAGTTGAATACAAGTTATAGTGGAAATACTGGTATTGCAGGGACAATCATCATGGGGAACATTATTTATTGCATCTAAGCTCATGACATCAATACATTAACAGGGAAATCACCGTAGTGATATTGGTTAGGGACAGATGTCCCCGTGGAAAAGATAACTTGCCAAGGTTACCTATTAGGACAAATATAGTGCGTTTGGCTACCCCAAGCATGGGTATACAAACGGGAGCCGTCACCCCCAATAGATCTATTCACAATATTCGCGTTCACTCGCAATGCAAGTAATTAATGATTCATGATATGTAAATAATGGCACTGGAAGCTACTTAGGCAATAATATATCTGGATAGCATACATTTAGAAAACACTTGCATTCATGGTTTATATCAGGTATCACAGGTTTATAAAGTATTTAAAAGATTGAAATATGGGGTTATGAATTCATTAAGCCTTTGAAAAGTAATCACATTGTTATAAGATAAACGAGTATGTAAAAGAGTTTGTAACAAGCATGTATCCCCCTCGCGGGTTTATAAAACATGTAAAATAAGTAAAGGCGAGGTTATGAACTTCACAATATCGGTTTTAAGTACTTGTATATATTAAAAACAATTGAGCATGTATCCCCCTCGCGGGTTTATAAAACATTCAAAAGATTGAAAGGCGAGGCTATGAACTCACCTGGTAGGTAGATGTATTAAATATTCCAAAATGAAAGCTGACGACCTTATCACAATCTTAACCGGGGAAGGTTGATATAGCAAAATGATAGTAAATAGCCACGTCACGCAACCTGAGTAAATATGTTGAGTCTTAGGAAGATTGTACTCTAGAACTTTAGTTTTAAGAGTTATGAGTTTGATTGAAGAGTTTGGAATTTCTGTATCTCACTGTCTTGGGCCATCTAATTCAAAAGTCAGTCAGTAAAGTTTGAGGAGCTTAGGGAATCTTTAATTCGTACCCAACAACTCAGTTCAGAACACGTAATACCAAAAAAAAAAGATGAAACTCACATTAATATGTAGGCTCCCTAGTATTGTGATATGATATAATCGGTTTAAGCATTTTAATCAATATCTGGAAATGTTAAGCACGAGAAGCGTTAATTAAAGTTATGTCTTGAAAGGTTTTAAACATGATTTATAACTTTTTCATAATGTTACATTTTTGACGCTTGAGTTGAAAAGTGGCAAAATTCCTCGGGACGGTTTGCACTTTTACGAGTTTGGTCCTTCAATTTAAAAGATATACCAAGTAAACCTTGTACTTTGGAAAGTGACATAATAGACCCTTATAGTTATAACTTTGATAAAATGACATTTTTAGCCCCTTTAGTTATAGTTTATAGAAAGTTACGATATATAACCTCCATTGAATGGATATATTTACAAAACTATCCAAATTGCCATGAAGCTTTTTTTTAACATTAATAGACATTTATAAGTTATAATAAAATAAAATATGTGGATTTAATGCAACGAACCAGTTTAGAATAACCAATTTCGTTAAGCTAGGAAATGCAAAAACGGGGTCAAATTAGGGTTTTAAAACAGTAATGTGCGGGTTTTAAGATCTAATTAACTTCATTAATCAATAAAGTGGTTTATTTTATACATTATTTAAGAATGCTAAGGATAGATTATAACCAATATTTAATCATTATAACATTTAGTTTTATGAAAAACAGTAAGATTAGGGTTTCGGGTGTACGGGTTTTAGATCAAAATGGAACAATTGAAGAATGAATTGTGTTATTAAACTTTAACAAAGAGATATATTTTGGATTTTCATATGAAACATTATAAGGGTGTTGTAGCAGAAGTAGAACCTTCAATCCTGGGTTTGGATGCTTCATGGAGCAAAAATGGTGGAAATGGGTCGTTTCGGGTAATATTTCCCTCGTCCGCCTTGTATTCTTGTTCACGGGCTTCAAATCTTCAAAGATTTCGCTTGAATGTCTTCTTAGATATCAGGATCATATGGAGCAGAGATGTTTGCTCAATGGGTTATAGGAAAGAGAAAGTGGGGATGAGTTAGGAATGAAACTTTTATGTGCCCCTCATATTTATAGTGTTAGCAACACTTAGTAGCCAAGAAACTTTGATAACAGGTTATGTACACCCCCAAAAAACTCCATATCGACGCAGCGGATATACCAATGGGTGTTACTTCGTAATACAGAATATAGATACAAGAGAACGACCTCTATGTGTCGTTTGAATACATAACATTTGTTGATTCAATCAAAATCTGAGTTATATATACATTTGTCACATAAATTTGCTTCCAATGAAAAGCTTGAAGGTAAAGGAATCCAATGAACATCAAATAGGCCTAAGCATCTAATCCCACTCCCCAACATGAGAAACTATACAGATTAAAAGTGTAAACATTTAAAGTTGGTGTGTTCATAGATTGTTTATAATATAAATGTAATTCACTGATATCCAGTACTATGTATAAATCTAAAGATTTATAAAAGAATGCATGGTCACATTTTATGTCATCAAAAGTACCAATCTTATTCCAAAGATTTATAAAGAATGCATAACACATTTTATGAACAAAAATTGTGTCAATGCTATATAAATTCAGTGACATTTTACCGACTATACGAATTTCCGTGCCTGGCACTATATTTAACTTACGTTGCCACTGTTGGGGTGGCCGAAGGTCCCAACTATATAATCCGACATGTTATAACGTTCGTTCCCAGTGATAGCTAGTCACCCGAACGGGGGTTGTCAATCCCGAATAGATCTATAATGTTCGTTTACCAAGTGATCGCTAATCACGACACAGGAGTTCCTCAAATCCGTATAACGATCTATTTTTCATAACTATTGCGCGCTCACCCTCCAAGTGATTTACAGTTCATGACGCTGTGACGTAGACTTGTATGTACCCTAATTTGGGCAGTGATACAAATAATGCGTATATATACTCCCGTTACCGGTGTCCCCTCCAAGAACACCCGGGCAGTAATGTAAAAAATATGTACTCCCGTTACCGGTGTCCCCTCAAGAAACACAGGGCAGATTTTATTGCTATCAGTTCAATCAGCATAAGCTTTAATCGAAATTATTTCAAATGTAAAGTATGCATTTTGTGACAAAAATGCCGAAGTCAAATAATGTTATCCCATAGCTCGAACTATGCAAAATAAGTATGTAAACCTATTCGCTAAACAGCCTGTAAAATGATTTGTAAACAAGCATGTTCTCACCCCGAATATATGTGAAACCAGTAAAACATGGGCTTTAAAACTCACAAAATCTTTTTAAAAACAATCACATTGTTATAGATAACACAATATAAGAATTTGTAGGACAAGCATGTATCCCCCTCGCGGGTTTTAAATCATTAAAATATTGAAAAGCGTGGCTATGACTCACATTGATTAAAGACCACGATCCAAATTAATCCAATTAAATCACAATGAATCTGCAAACGATCTCGGAACCACAGATACTATATTTTTGTCGTTCGATTATATACAGTATTAAATACGTTCAACGATGGCGTACATCGTTACACAAACTCATACATATTTTTATATGTTTGCAGTAATCTATACATGTGATGAGATAAATCCACTGTGCGGTCTTTAAACCTTAACCCAGAGTATTTTTATGGGTATTTACTTTTTTTCGTCCAATCCTAACTTATCTCAATTTCTAAAGCTGATAAGCCTCGCTGGCCAAAGTATAAATGCCTTTACGATAAACTTTCTTGTTTCGCCGGAAGGCTGAAACGGACTCGAAGTGATCCAATCATTTATTTAATAAAATTGTCATTTTTTAATATTTATTTAAAAATAACCTGTTGTATAACTAATGGTATATTCTGATTTTGACCCTGTTCTTTCGTAATAAGAGTTAGAAGTCCCGTTTTATGTCCAAACGTTTTCTTTTTTCTCCGTCAAAATATAATTTGTTATATTTTATAAACCAAAGTCTAACTTATCAAAGTCTCGAATCCCGAATCTTATGTTTCGATTTTTGATATTTATTATTTGGTATAAAAGGTGTCAAGGTCCATTTTTGGTCCAACTCTCGTCTCAAATATGTCCAATATCACTTATACATTAATATCAGTCCGTTTTAATATTTATATTGTATTTTACTTAGACCGCGCAAGTTATACCGGATTTATCACATATATATAAATCGATTAAATGAAACAATTTATATATTTTCGCGTTAAACAAACTCACTTTATTTCGGTGTCAACACACTCAAACGCACGCACCCCGGCTTTCGCAGCCAAACCCAACAGCCCCCACCGGCTGTTTTAAACCAAACAGACAAACACGCCCTTTTCTTCGGCTATTTCCCAGACGGTTCCGCTTTTAAACTCACGCACCCGACCCGGACAGCCAAACGCACCCTTGTGCGTGGCTGTTAAGCCAAAGGCACCCATGGGCTGTTTTGACAGCCAAACGCACCCTTGTGCGTTTCTGTCTAAACCAAACGCACCCTTTTGTGTTATAATCCAAACAAACCCAACCCTCGGCTGTTTGGCAGCCTACCAAACGCATCCTTATCGGTTCATACCTAAACCAAACACGCCCCGGCTGTTTCGACAGCCAACCCCGACAACCCTTCTCCCCCCGGCTGTCCCGGCTGTGGACGGCAGCCAACCAAACGACCAACCACACCCTTCGGGTGGTTGTCAACTCAACCCGAACCAAACACCCCCGTTTGGCTGCCACTATACCAAACGGGCCCTATTTTGTTACAAACCAAACGGACCCTTTTCCGTTGTATAACAACTCGACGCGAACCAAACACTCCCGGCTGCCTACTCGACTCCAAGTGCACCCTCGTTATAACCAAACCAACCCGACCCGGCTGTTTTACAGCCCAACCAACGCACCCTCGTCGGCTGTGGTCCCAAACCCGACCACACCCTTTTGTTGCAAACCAAACGCACACCCTCTCGCGGGTTTTATAACCGGCTGTCACCACAACCCAACCCGACCCCGCTGTTAAACCCAACGCAAACCAAACCCACCCTCGTTCGTCTTCTACTACACCAAACGCAGCCTATACGGCTGTGGTTTAATACCAAACGCGCCCTTTTGAGGTGTTAAACCCCAAATCGAACGCACCCTTAGTGTTGCTTTCGGCTGGAAACCACAACCCGACACACCTCTTTTGTTTATAACGAACCCAACCCAACCTCCCTGTGGCTATTTCACGTGAAGCAAACGCACTCTTTTGGTGGTATGAAGGTGGTGGTGGCGGTGGTGGGTTTGGTGGGTTGCGGCTGTTGGAGAGAGGGAGGGGAAAAATGGCGCGTGGCCGCGAGTGGTAGTGGGGATCGAGTACATCGGGTTGTGGGGAGTCTTTTTGGTCTTGCCGGAAAAATCCCGCCGGAAAACTTTTCCGGCGGTGGCAGCCGGTGGCCGGCGGTGGGGAGACTCGCCGGAGAAGATGAGTGGGGAGGGAGAGTGTATAAATGGTGTGTGTATTATAAGAGATGAAATGAAAAATAAGTTATAAGATTTATATATATATATTTTGAATGTGGCAAGTTATAAGAGTGGAGGGGTTAAAAGTGTAACATTTTTGTTATACTTTTGATAAAAGTGGTTCGGGACTCATTTGAGCGACTTAACGAACGATTCAAATCTCGAAACTTGCGCCATTGTTTTTATAATCATTTTTCTGATAAAAATGAGTATTTATTTGATAATATTTCAGAAATATTTTATAACATTAAATAAAATATCTGTTATTCATTTTGTGAACCGGTTTCGCTCCGTCTGAAATAAAAATGGATTTCAACTGATTGTCGCGTTTCAAAACGCTTTTAATTAAAAATGATGAATAATTTATTTAATATTTTTATTAAATAAATACTGATAATTAAAAACAAATTTAATTGTTTTTGTGTGTCCGCGTTGTATATTGTTCGAATAATGTTTGCGGTGCTGTTTTAGCCCTTTTCGGCTCGTTTTCAGGTCTCGGGCAAAACTAAAAAGTTGTCAGGAATATCATTCCACATCAAATTGCTTTAGAGTCCGAGTCGTGAAATACGTCGAGTTAGACTGATCTGTCTTTGAAGTCAAAGCCTCAGACCCAAAAAGTCAAAGATTGACATCGTCATTCTAAATTCGAAAATTCTCGGATGTTACAGTACCTACCCCTTAAAGAAATCTCGTCCCGAGATTAAATTTGTGTTATCCGATTGTGTGACCGAGAAAAGGTTTAAAATCTGATAAACCGTTTCTAAGCAAGACGATGATAACTTTCTTCAGCAAGATTAGATGTTTCGACACTTCTCAACATACCAAAAGTTTGGCTAAGTTGACCAGGATATATAATCCATCAAGGTAGATATTTTAGAAAAATATCGTCACAAGTTTTATGATTGATATTAACACCACTGGTATCGCTCTCACTCGAACATCCCGCTTACTCAGACCACAATATTGTCTGCTTTGCCCTCATGCTCACCGCTTTGCTTTTGTGTTCCTTGCTTGGGACTTCCCGCAGGTCACCCAAACCAGTGCTACTCTCACTCAAGCACGCTCAACTGCCAGTTCTTGGCAGTACTAGGATGTATCGCGACCTAAGTCTTCCTACTAGTGGCCCGAAATGAATAGTCCAACTATCTGTTTCGTCGATAGGTGTTTATCTCGTTTAAGGGGAGTTGCATAACCTATTGGATAAGGTTGTATCAGTCGGGACCGCTCCAGGACCCAACAGTAGCGACCATAACGTCAATACTATAACAAATGGTGACGGGATATTGCACTCAGTCTGTTAGCTCCACAGACAGTTCGTGATTGCAAGGACTTGCAATGGCAAAAGTAATAACTTAAGAATGAGATAAGGTAGCTCCAAGTGAGGCCTTAAGATTTTGCTGAGTAGTAAGACACGATTGTGTCTCTAGACCCTTTTAACGGATTCTGGCGATTTTCGAATTTAGGTTCATACTCGTGTCATATCGGATACCATTAAGCCCACTCATTTATAATTCATTATTTGCATAAAGAAGCGTCCTAATTTATGTAAATAATCAATTGATAAACTTATGGTTCGGTGATTTACAATTTATTTATTTAACTGAAAAGGCGTCCCAATCCTTTCAAATAAACAGATCATAAATCCTCCTACTTAATAATTCCCGATGCAATACGCGTACTCTCGTAACCTTCAAGATGATGGTGACATGACGATGCATGTGCTTTAATGAGTATGGGACGAGTGTTTAAAACTCGTCTTCAGAGACTGGAAGTGAAAACTGCCAGGCGAGATCAACATAGAGTTCAAGATAGGAAATGAGTACACTGGTTAGAGTAAACCAGGTAAAAGTCTCGATGAACCAGTCAACATAGCAATTATCATATAAATCCTCCTATTACAAGTCCCGCCTATACAAGACTTGTAATACTTAGATTTATACATAATCCCATGTAACCAAAAATTATAACGGTCTTCGTGTAATACAATATAGTATAAAGCTATGAAGAAAATTAATGTCCTTAGAGACCATTGTTTAACTTACAATGCCCGAGGACGAAATGAAACCATTGTGCAACTCACAATGTCTAAGAAGCAAGATGAGACCATTGTATAACTCACAATGTCTGACGAGTAGAATGAGACCATTGTATAACTCACAATGTCTGACGAGTAGAATGAGACCATTGTATAACTCACAATGTCTGACGAGTAGAATGAGACCATTGTATAACTCACAATGTCTGACGAGTAGAATGAGACCATTGTATAACTCACAATGTCTGACGAGTAGAATGAGACCATTGTATAACTCACAATGTCTGACGAGTAGAATGAGACTATATATATATATATATATATATATATTATATATATGTATGCCACGTAAGCACTTAATGCAGCACGTAACGTAAGCACATAAGCAAGTAGCGTGTATGCACTTTGAAAATGTTTGTTGTGATGCAATGTTTGTGAAAACGACTATAGTCTAGGGTAAAATATGCAACCTAGTTCTCTATAGCCAGTGCTCTGATACCAATCTGTAACACCCCAAAAAATATGACAACGCAGCGGAATACCACTTGGGGTGCTACTTCATAATACACAGCGCTAGATACAAGAGAACGACCTCTAAATGTGTCGTTTGAAAAGTAATCTCGTTGATTTAATCAAAATCTGAATTTGATATAACAAATGTCCCATAATTGCATCACAATGAAAAGCTTGAATGTATAGACTCCAATGCACTTCAAGAAATCCGAGCATATAATTTACCTGAGAAAAACATGCTTAAAAGTGTCAACATTAAAGTTGGTGAGTTCATAGGTTTCTGTAAATATAAACGTTAGTTCCAATAAATGTATCTGCCCACTGTATCATTACAGTGTCATATAAAAACGTTTAATGACTACTGTCTCCCTACAGTATCATAAAATAATTGTGTGACCATTTAAATCCTTAAATGTCCTTCCAAAATGTATGTATGATTTTTAGAAATCAATTAGCTGTAAAATATGCAAGACCATTTATATCCCCAAATAGTCTCAAAATGTACGTATCAAAGTTGGATCACAAATATCCAAAGTATGTATTGCCACTTTATTCAAGTTTGTATAAAACCATGATTACCATTACTCTAAGTTCATGAACTGTGACGTAGACTTGTGTGTATGCCACTTTATTCAAGGCACAGTAAGAATATACCCATCGTAGGTGTTCCCTCCAAGAACACCCGGGAAATAATAAAAGAATATGTTCCCCCGTTACCGGTGTCCCCTCCAAGGACACCCGGGCAATAATAAAAGAATATGTTTCCCCCGTTACCGGTGTCCCCTCCAAGGACACCCGGGCAATAATATGTATATGTGATTGTTGACCCCGCAGGCGCCAATCCAATCGTAATCCGACATGGTATAACGTTCGTTCCCGGTGATAGCTAGTCACCCGAACGGGGATTGTCAATCCCAAATAGATCTATCTTATAACATTCGCGCTCACCCTCCAAGTGATTTACAGTTCATGCAACCCAGTATTGTATCTCCTCGCGAGATATATAAATGAGTATGTAAACCAAACAGGTAATCAACCATGTAAATGCGTTTGTAAACATGTATGCAGACGAGTTGAAAATGAGCACGTAACGAGTTTAAATCAAACACGTAATTGAATTTGTAACAAGCATGTTCTCACCCCAAAATATATGTAAAACATGTAAAACGTGGGGCTATGAACTCACCTTGATGTTGAAGAACGATTGATAGGTAGGCATCTAATTCACTTTGATGATGAAGAATGATTGACAGATAGGCATCTAATATGCACAATACGAACTGAAGACGAAACTGCCTGACCGTGAAGATGCAGCTTAACTTAAAGGCTAAGTCTCACTAGCCTAAGATAATGTGTTTGGGTTTCCCGGTGAATTGTTATGTCAACGCGACGCGTTGATAAAGATTTAGATTTAACGTTGTAATGGTTTGGTGGTTGGTTAAATAAATAAATTTAGAATATTCCCAAAGTGTGTAATATATATACTTTATATATTACATATGAAAAATAACCCTTATATAATTCTTACCGTGAATTATATCATAAAAACGATCAACCCGAAGATTTATGAAAAGTATATAATAATTTGCAAGTATTATATACAATGTGTGAATAAATAATTAAACCCAATTATTTCGACAGCAATTCAATTGGTAACAGACTTTGAATAAAAGCAGACAAATGTCTTAATATTAACAGCGTACAACAATCGCAGCGCCAATAACATATACTACTTTGATACAATAACTAGTGAACATGAATCGCTAAAACAAAAGACAAGTCAAAACCCTCTACAAGGATCACACAAAACAGCTCTTCACGATTCTACTTCAAACAAACGCAGAGAAACTCTGCCCCATCATCACACTTAATCCCCTGAAAGAATATAACTAGGGCATATGACGCGTCTCCGCTATTAATGTCATCCTCCAACATCTCTAAGCCTAGTCAGTTGAACCTAATCATTCCAGGTCCTGAAGTGGAAGTAAGTATACTCACAGAGCGCATTGTCTAAACAAAAGCATGCGGCGAAAAGTACATGGGGAAAACCACTGTCTGTATGATCTGGGAAAAGCGAGAACAAGCCATTGGCATCAGCTCGACATCACACACTGAGAACAAAGAAAAACGCAATATGTGACGTTAAACAAAACACCGCAAGCAGACACATAAGACCCGTAATCCCGACCGCTAAACCCCCACCCCTCAGTAAGCACTCGTATTGAACAGAAAGATGTTTACGCTAACTATAGATAAATAAAAAGACCCCATTACAGAGAACAATTGTGAGAAGGACCAATCCGTGGACAACAAAGAATACACACGTTAACAATCAAGTTCATGCGAGTAAAAGAATAAGAGTGCATGAGTGCAAGCAGCATGAAAGTGATAGTAGAAGTGTAAATCCTAGAGCTCTATGAATGTTTCGAGGAACACCTATGGAACATCTTGACATTTTGTTAAAAAAACATTTTAAGAGTAAATGGTAAGAAATGGACCCTGTTAAAAGAGATCTGAAGAAATAATGATTATGGCTCAGTGTTAAGGTTGTATGCAAGGTAATATCAAATTAATGTAAAGACAGCGAAGAGGATTAGTTTTGGCTCACTGAAAGTAACCAAGTTTGTGGATTATTCTAACTTAAAAGGGCTATTCTACCCTATCGTGTCACAAACCAGGCGCCACAGGATATATCGATATGCTGGCCCAAAATTTCACCACTACCCCACGTCGAGGGGATGGTCTTAGCAAGAGCACCCCGTCACGCCCCCCCCGACCAAGACTCACCCATCGCTGTAGTAATAAACCCAGATCATGATAACCCATAACAGGCACCAGCGCACAAGAAAAAGCGAATAGTAACAATCTGGCATACGAGTTTGAAAATGATCACGTAACGATATATATAAAATCAAACCCGTGAAATATGAAATTGATAACACAGAGCATGTAACACGACAGCAACGCAGCCAAAATAAAAATTACAGGAACATGAAAAACGTTGGTCTATGATACTCACCTTGCTGTTCGAAGAACGAAATATTGAGAGTCGGGCAATCTAATTCAGCTTTGATAGATAAGAAAAAGTATTGGCCAGATGGGCATCTAATATGCACACTACAACGGAAGACGACAGCTCGCCATACTACTAATGCCTGACCTGAGAAGCCTCAGCAGCTTAACTTAAAAACGTCTAAACAGTCCCCCACTAGCCTAGGATAATTTATTTTGAAGTATTTTCCCCGGAAAGAATTGATCTTATGTCAACAAAAAACGCGGTCAACGCGGACAAACGAGTTGATAAAAGAATTTAGATTTAGATCTTTGGAAACATGGTTTGGTGGTTGGTTTTAAATAAAATAACACTTAGAATATTCCCAAAGAGTGTGTAATAATATATTAACTTTTATATTAACATGTGAAAAATAACCCTTAATATAAATTCTTAAGACCGTGACATGATCATCAAAGAAAACGTAATCAACCCGAAAGAAAATTATTGTAAATGTATTATAATATTCTAGCAAGTATTATATAAAATTGTGTGATAAATAATTAAATACAAATTATTTTCACAGGGAGAAGCATTCAGGAGCATTACAGGAACTCCAACTCTGATCACATAACAGTCCTTTCTGACAAGTAATCACAGCACATCTTAAACCCTAACATGCTCTTCTAATCAGTTCATACACCACCTTCTAAATGAATGATTCTTCACCAAACAGGCTGAAGTTAAAGTTCATATTGGACTGACTTAGTCGCTACAACCCGAAGAGCTTTTGTAAAAAAGCCCCTGGGTTCTAGATCTCATTTCAGCAGTACCTCAAAGGTTACTACTGAAATCGCACGGATATCTTCAACGAGTTAAAATTTTCAACATTAGTAAAAAGATATTGGGAAGTATCTAATCCATTATTATAACACAATCTTCATAACATTGTAGCTGGTACATAAAACGTTGAGAACTGCTATTAAATGGGGAAGTGGGAACCTGGACTTTCGGTTTGGCAATTGTGAGACTAATTAGAAGTTTCTCACAGCTGGGAGTTGTCATACATTTTCACAGAGCTTGAGCTGTTAGCAGGTTAAAGGAGACAGAACTTCTTAAATCAGATCTATCCCTTTATCATCGCCGTCTAAACTAGAATGTAATAGAAAAAACGTGTTGTTTTTTTTTTCAACAAGAACTTTTCTCAATTCCTAGAGATTAAGGTTTTATACCAGAAACTAGCGTACAAAAGGAAACAAAAAAACACAAAACACCTAAAAAAGGCGGTTAACTACACAGATACAAAATAAACAGATTCAATCCCATTGCTCATTAAATTATGTTTCAACAAAAGGAATCATAAAAAACACATCAACCGAGACTCTCAAAAAATACCCACAATACTGACGCGGAACAATACCAATTCGATGTATCGTGATAAAATAATGTCTGTTAGAGTCGTTCGGATAACTTTCAATGGTTAAATATGTTAACATAGAAAAGCGAGTCTTATGAGAATAACATGTAATAAAATAGATGTATTAAATAAAAAACATAAGAGACATAAATGGAATACAAACAACAGCTCATACATCGCTTTCCTTTAACTGGACTGGTACCTAGTAACTACTTGAGTGGGAATAAAAGCAAAAATGTTGTAAATTAAGATTTAGGTAGCATGTGTGTGTCAAATTTAAAACAATTTAATAAAAAAAAAACCTTAAGTCGCACGACCAAGCCCATTAGCCGAGAGAGCAGCATGATCTATTGCCTTCTACAGGTTATCGATGTTTATTAGAGGTTTGGACTTGTAAACCTCTAAATGCCAAAAGATGGTGGTTGCCTGGTTGATACGTATCGGACGAGATACACCCAAAAGCGAAAGTGGAAAGGAGCATCTCTCCAGGATGTTAGAAATATGCAATTCACACTTGCTAAGCTCGGATTCTTCCCATTAATGAGGGAAACCCAGAAAACCAATTTGAAGAGGGCAGCCAAGGCGATTTTAAACAGTTAGAACATCCACCCCTCCTCTGTATCAACAACTAACCACAGACCATAACCAAGACAACAAGACTGTCTTACAGGTGCACAGTAAGGAACATCCCATCTGACATGGCTGCCTATAGCCACACAGAAACTGTTCCATCTAATCCACCTAAGTAAAGTATCTAACCCATCACAATAATCCGTTAGTTAAGTGTTTGGAGCCCAGGAACTGGTGAAACTAACCAACGGGGACCTATACGCAGTAGTAATGCCGGGCACCTCGGCCTAAGTGTTAACGCCTAGCCCGAACCACCCACACAACCCATGCGCATCCAAGCCACATCTGAGGATTTTGCAGCAGGATATGCAATTGTACCACATCACTCCCCGTCGGGTACCAACACGCGACAGCATCCCCGCAACTGTCCCGGGCCCCCCCACTTCAGCAACAACGATAACAAACTCCAAGAACATAACCGTTCACACTAAAAACCACATAAAACTCGGTTTCACACACAAACACCACCACCCCCCCCCCCAAAAAACTAATACACAACACCATTCAGTTCTCAAAATTGAATCAACCTGTACCTTGCTACAATCCATATGTAAAAACCGGCGTATCGGCGGCGTTGTTTCTTTTCTTAGGAGTATGTATAAGTTAGTAAGTAGGATACGTTATAGTACGTACGACGTACTAAGACGGGTATAACAACGTTTCATACCTTTACTTAATTTATTGTTTTGCGTACTTGTCCTACGCGTCACCTTCTCTGAACTTACGCCTTTTATTTCTACTATATCCTATACAACCTTACTTTTCTTCCCTGCCCCCTGAAAAATACTTTCCTCCCCGATCCCAGGGACCTGAGACGGAGGCCAGGTGAGATAGGTGGGGATGCCTCGCCCCGTCGGTGTACCTGACCGTGTCTATATAACGCCCCCCATGCCCCACAAAATCCAAGGGGGCATAACAGAGCACGAGGCCCCAATGAAACCCGCCCAATCACCTCCTACCACCTCTTCTCTGATGAAACTACCTGCTCGTTAGTGGTCTCTTTTGTTCTGGCTCCTTCTTTAAATATGCGCATCTCCCCACCCGAGGCTATGCATGTCACCGTCGTCTCATCCTTGGCTCCTTGACTAACTGCTGGTGCTGGGGAGGGGCCTGGCGGGACGAGGGCTGGGAAGTCCTCGACTCTCCCCAGCGGGGAAGCAGCACTCAAAGAAGGGGGCAGGGGTGGGCGTGGGGGGGGGGGAGGGGGGGGGGCTAGAGACGGGGCGCGGGGGGGAAGCGGCTGCACACTCACGCTGGTGCTACACAGTTGTTGTTGGACTTGGCTCGGTGTGTGTGTCATGCACATGGGGGGAAGGCGACACTATGAAGGGGGGGGAGCGTCAGACCAAGACTCGACACCGCCGCCTCGGGTCTGGGGTGCTAGAGTAAGAAGAATCAAGAAAGCACACTGGTAGCACCCACCGCTCGGGTTAGCCTTATACAATCACACACCGAAAATCGAGTGGTGGTAGGGGGAGGACCATGGCCGAACGTGCCGAGGAGTGAGATCATGCAGTAGGGCCGAACCCGGGATGCGTGACCAGGAAGCGCAGACCGGGGTCCAATGTGGGGATTGAGGAGGGCACGGGAAGCAGTGTGAAGGGGGGTGGGTCAAGGGTTGTTGCCGAGGGTTGAGTGTTCTCCTGATGTGATGAATTTAATAAGCAGTAAGTTTTCAATCTTCACATCGCAGTGACTTCCGGGGGCACAATTAATGTCGGTGGATCCAGCAGAATTTGATCTCTCTTAGTAGTTGGTTTGGTGGGGTCTTGGTTTGTTGAAGTTGTCAAGGTCAGCCATCTAATGTCATCACTCACCATGCCCGTTTGTCCGTTCCTCCGAAAAATCATGAAGTCTCTTAGAGATATCTGCATACTCCTAAATTAATGCCTCTTTCATTTTGGGCACGCATAACCCCCACTACACACACAACCAACTACAAGTCTACGCCACAAGAACAAGAATGACAACGTCTATATCTAGGGTTTCACAACCTAACGCATCATATCATCTAAAGGACAACCTTTATCAATGTCATTCTTAATTTTCCTATGGTCTCTGTCATAATGTGGGATTTATACTCCTTCCAGGCTAACAAGCATAAAACACATAAAAACGAAAACATGAAAAACGGGAAACAACCAGTCTCATCCCTACATTCTTGGACACTAACCAAAATGCAAATATCACTACTAGATATCTAGACGTACTCACTCCAGAATGACATCGCGTACAACGCTTTTGCATACACTTCTATAAAAAATAACATGAACCAAGATACTAGGATGTATATGGCATTGGTTGGGGAATGAAGATTAAAAACAAGAAACTCCACTAAGGATTGCATGACAAACCATCCTCAACCACAAATCACTTAAAAACGATATAACAAAAGGATATCTTTATATATACACGAAAGGATACACTACAGCTCCGTAAAAAACAATCTTATAGATGCATAAATAATAAAGTCACCTGCCTGCCTGAAAACACAGTGTTTATGCTACGGATCGACAAGTACGGTACACTTATCAATTTTTAAAAGTAGGTGTCCTAAAATTGAGACAAACAATCAAACGTGAGTTTGAACCTGCAGTACATATTCAATCACAAGAACAGCGCTCCATAACTACCAACCAAAAAGCCCCTAATCCCATACCTCGAATTAAAGGTACACATACACAGGGAAAACATAAAACTCTTCAACACAAACTCTACACCACAATTCCCCACCCATCCTAAAGCGCTCGCAAACTACCAAATCACCTTCCACCCCAATCAACTATTAACCTCCCCCCCTTACCATCCATTACATCACCATCCCATCCTCCACCCACCACCCACATCCACTTAAAACTACTCATCCACTCTTATCCCCCACTATTCCCCTCCCAATCACAAAATACAAAACTCCCAACCTTTTATATATTTCCAGCGAATCAAGGAAAAGCGTGTTCTACATGAAAATGAGTGTCGCGTACAGTTCATATGACATTTTTATGGTTGTATGATGGTTACTCCATCGAATTCCATAGGAAACACCTAGTATAATCTCATCAACCTTATTAAAACTACTCCTTTCCTTAATCTGCTACCCTTCAGGTATTCATCATCCCTCAGGATTGTTACTCTGTCACGATAATACATATTATTAACCCATCGGTCTAGTAGTATATCCCACATTTTGCACCAACCGTCTTGACTAAGAGCCAGTGAATTAGGAAGCACGCGATCACCGAGGCACAGCTATGGCAGTTTTATTACATTCTTAATGGGCTTAGGTATGGCACCTAACAATAGTAGATTGTGGGCAAATACATTCTACACTGCAAAGTCAATATTTAGAAATAACCTATTTATCTAGCCGTTCAGTGATCGGGCTTGAGTACTTCGAAGTAAGTGTTAAGGTTTGGGGAGAGTTTCAAGTACTTGCGCGCGCTGTATGATTGCTTGTTGTCTCGCTCATTCGAATATATCAGCGGCTGTTTATTAGGGGTTATGGCACCAGGCGTGTAGTCAGGGAGTGGATGTTTGGGCAATATTAGAGCGCATAAGAGGTTTGAGTAGTGAATGTGTGATTACGATCTTATCGAGAAGAAGAAAAGCTAGGGGGAGGACGGGGGCGGAGTTTATAGAGGGAGCGGTAGGGGATAGTAGTGAGTGATAGTATATGAAATAGTCAAGGAGATAGTCTGGGTGACAGTGTGCCGATGACGAAAGGTTTTTTAACATGCAGCGCGAAATACAGAGCTTCAAGATGTACTCAGACAGCTTGAGCATTACGTGACTTAGGTAGATCGTCGTCACCGCCAGCGCTTGACGATGTGCCTGTGCCTTCCCCTGTACAAGTTTATTGCATCAAACTAAGACTAAGAGTAATCCGACATTTTCATTTAGTCGGTCCCCCAAAAACACGACCGAACCCCCACTATCTAGCTTTTTGACCAACCAAACTCACCCAACTTTTTCATTTGTTTGGGTTACTATGTGACCGAACATATTGAAAGAAAAGAAGCTAAAATTTGATGGTCCCCTCATCTCTAAATAGCTTATATAGCTGGAAATAGGTGGTCACCTGTCCGATCGGATTACGAATGTTTGGTCACTGTTTGGTTAAGGAGAGAAAAAAATGACGTGACGCTGTTTGGTCATCTCGTATGGTCAGATTACTCTTAGTCTAAGATGTTAAATTAAAATTTTGGAAAAGTCTACATAACTTAACAACTTTAAGAGTAATAACTCTTACAAAATTGGTGGAAGTATCTTAAATCATTTGCGCTAGAATTGTGTGAAATATTATATGTTTAGCCATTAGATTGCGAGTTTTCTAGAGATAGGTTGTTAGCCATTAGATTAAACTAATATTGGTCATCCATTTAAAAGGTGGATGCATATACAAGGAGAGGCCTTATTTGACAACTATTTTAAAGTTGTTTCAATTGTGTCGAAATAATTTCTCAACCTAAACAATGTGTGTCATTTTATTATATACTAGTTATAAGTTTCGTGCACATACGGGGCTTACATATAAATTAAATTTATTTTATAATTTTTGTTTAATATACAGGATATAAAATCTAAAAGATATAAAGTATAAGAGGTCATTTGTTTATTTTTTCAAGTTATAAAAAAATATGAAAAATTATAAATCTACACTTAACTCCGTATTATTTATATAAAATCAACCACTAAGATTTTATTAATTACCTCCTCTTTTTAAATTTTTTTTTTCACAAATTTGACACATAAATTTTTATGTGTTTTTTTTCCCAACCAAATTCTTCCTCCAAAATTTTTAATTTTGACTAATTTAGATTGACTTTTTATCGTCCAATTAGATCGCACGATTTTGCCTACGTGACAAAATCAAGCTTTCTGATTGCTACAACTTTTTTCTCATAAAATTTAATCTGATGCAAAATTTCGAAATATTGTAATTCTTTTATTATATAAAAGACTTTTTTTTGGTAATAATACTATATTTGAAAATATACATAGAAGATGACTAATAAAAAATGATATCTTTTTTTTCATATAATGAGATCTAATCTAAATGTCAAAGTTTGAAATATATAAAATAGAATAAAAATTAGCGGAATTTTTTCCTAGGAATTGACATGTGTTAATCCTAGTGTTTGTTTTAGTAGTAACGTATAGATAAATAGATTAGACCAAGTACTACTTAGCTATAATCAAAGAGTTTAATTACCTCAAGGTTCAAGGCGTTGATGTTTTCTCCCCAATTGCAAAGATTAGTGATTGGTAATGGGTTGCACACTCGGGTTTTGGAAGGATCCTTGTGGATTCGGTGGATTGCCTTTATCAGGTTTGTTTCCTCGTCTAGTTTGATTTTAGATACAGAGGAAAGATTTATCGGTAGCCGGTAAAACTCCTGTTCCCCTCTTGTTTCTTCTTTTCGCCGGAATGTTAGAGGAGGTAATGGAAGAACAAAAGCTTGAGCATCTTTGTAGCTTTACTCGATTCTGTTATTTTTCCAACTCGAATATAGATGGGTTAGTGATTTAAATGGAGACGGGGTCTTTCGTGTTAAAACGTGAGGGAATTTGTTAGATGAGTTCTTTCTTCCTAGGGCGGAGGATATTCCTACGAGGTGGGTTAAAAATATTCCGATTAAAGTTAATATTTTTGCTTGGAAACTTGCTCTTGATCGTTTGCCTACTCGAGCGAATCTCGTCCAAAGGAATGTCGTTACTGAATCGCAGTCGTGTCCCTTGTGTGATGCGATTCTTGAAGATACTTCTCACTTATTCTTCAATTGTTCTTTGGCTAGAGATGTGACGAGATTATTATGTCGCTGGTGGAATTTGGGAGTGCAAACTTTTTCATCGTATGCAGAATGGCTCGTTTGGTTCAATTCGGTTCGTCTTGCTTCTAATTTGAAGGTTATTTTGGAAGGCGTTTTTTATGTTACGTGGTGGAGTTTGTGGAATTTCCGGAACCAATTACTTTTCGCGAGTAAAAAGCCTCGTAAAGAGTCCATTTTCGATGATATTGTTTTACGATCTTTTTGTTGGTGTAAAGCTAGAGGTAGTTCTAAGTTAAGATGGGATAGTTGGATTCAACACCCATATTTGATTTCTTTGTAATTGTCTAGCTTCTTGCTAGTGTTTCTAATAAAGTTGCCGTTCAAAAAAAAAACTACTTAGCTATTAAAAAAAAATACTTCATTACACTACCAATGATATAATACAAGGAGTTTAAGATGTGAATCGTACCATCACCTGTTAGCACGAAAAGTTGCGCGGATCGAATGTATTGGGGGCAATGCGAGCCGGAAAGGTGATATCATCTTGCGCAGGGTAGCGATAGCGTTCGCCAAATGTTTTGGCAACCTAAATTCCTCTAGGGGTATATATCTCATAACAATATATGTGGTCTGCTACCCCACTTGAGACTCAGGAGCCATTGTTATGTTTCAGGGAGTTGTAGTTTTCAAGTTTTGGATGATGATGTCAAGTAATATTACGTAATCCTAGTTGTGACTAGCTAGACACAATTTGTATGACTTAACCAACCGAATATGGGCACATAATACATGATAAAAGATCCACAATTTTTATGACTAACCTATAATATATGCACACACATAATACATGAGCCAAAAGTTTAATAGACCCAATATTTGTCATAGATCCATTAAACCAATCATAACCACTCATTTTTCATTAAAAATAAAAAAATTCACTTTCCACCTCTTTTTTAAAAATTAAATATCTCATACACTGTTAATCGTTACGCAAAACAAAACATATCATCGCGACGAGAATTAAATTATCTTTTTATAGAGTGATCTTTTGATTGGTCCATTCATATAACACGTTTTTGCCTGCGTGGCAAAATCATGGGTTTAATTGGTCTAATTTTTAATTTCATATTGATTCAATTTGTTGGAAAAATCGAAATGATGTAATATCTTTTTATTATATAAAAGATTGCAAAAATTTAATATAGTTCTCAATATTTTGTAACAATATGAACCAATCCTAGCACTCATGTTTTTCCATCAAAATTAAAAAAACTCACTTTCCACATCTTTTAAAAAAATTAAATATCCCACATAACGTTAATCGTTACGAAAAACAAAATATATCATTCGCGGCGAGAATTAAATATCTTACTATAGAGGGGCGACACTATGTAATTTTGACGAAACTTTTTTCTGATTTTATGAAGTCTATACGATTTATGGAATCATATTTGATTTTAGAAATCATATTATGAATTTATGAATTCATTTATATGATTTTTATGGAAATCATATAAGGATTTGTTATACGATTCTTATACGAATCATTTATGATTTTCGATATTGTGACCGATAAAATAAATTGTAAAATAGTTCGTCGGAATCACAAAAATCATATATGATTCTATGAAATTCATATATGATCTTATGAATCATATCTGGATCTTATGAAATCATATATGATTCGTTATACGAATCATATATGATTTTCGCAATTCGTGACTGAAACAAAATTGAAAAAAAGTTTGTTTGAAATCACAAATCATATAAATCATATATGATTTTATGAAATCTATACGAATCATATATGATTCGTTATACGAATCATATATGATTTTCGCAATTCGTGACAGAAAAAAAATATCGAAAAAAGTTCCTCGAAAGTATATCGTGTCACCCGTCTACTGAAAGATAAAAAAATACTCGTCGCGATGGTGTATTTTTTGTCGTGTGACGATTTATCGTTTGTAAGATATTTTATTTTTAAAAAAGATGTGGAAAGTGAGTTTTTTTATTTTTGATGAAAAAATAGATGGTTGAGATTGATTCATTGGATCTATGACAAATAATGGGTCTATGTTGATCTTAACTCTAATACATGATAGAAGATCATTTTTATGACTAACCTATAATATTAGCAATTTGAATAAGGACAGATTTAAGGGATGTCCATATCTATATTGATTAGAGGTATTTGAGTTATAACAGCAGATTACATATGTTTCGGAATGCTCTATCTTGTATTATAAATATATTTTCTTTGATAGATGAATAAACAATTCTACATTCTTCTTATTTCTTGTGTTCTTCTTTATTGTTCTATACACTGCTTATCAACACGTTATCAACACGCTCTAAAATTTTGATTTACGATACCTGTACAAACTCTTTGATTGTTGTTGTTGTTCGTAGCTATTTTCTAAGACAATAATTGCTATAATCAATGGTGTACAATAAAAAGAATACTATATAATCAATCGGTAAGTTTTTTGTAAATTGGAAGAAAATTATGAAATAATAACCAAGTTTGAGTTTTGTTTCAATAAAGTCACTGTAACCTTTTATTTATTGTCAAATAATAACCAAGTTTGAAAAGTGTTCCAATTTTGTCATTGTAGCTTTCTTTTGATTACAAAATAATAAGCAAGTTTGAAAAGTGTTTCATTTTAGTTACTCAAAGTTTTAAAAGAGTTCTATTATTTTGTAATTTCTTTCACGTGTGCATAAAGTAGGTAATGAAGTTTTCATTTTATTATCAAAGGTTTTAAAAGCAGTTCTTATTTAATGTGGTGTAGATATCGTTGTAAAGCCTCGTTTAGTTGGAACGATTGGCTCAAAAACCCTAATCTTGTTTCTTTGTAATTCTAGCTCCTTGCTAGTTTTTGTTTGAATAAATTGCCGTTCAAAAAAAAAACTGGCAGATTAAGCTAACAACACGTATTTAGGTTATATTTAAGCTAGTAAACACATAATAAGGTAATTATTAAGCTAATACATCACTTAAGCTAGCAGATTAAACTAATAAAAAAGTAACTAGGTTATTATTTAAGCTAATAAACACATAATTAGGTTATTATAAAGTATCAATTAGGTTACAGGAGACTGAATCGAGATGACTTGATTTGTGGTGATTTGAGATGGTCGAAGTGAAAAACAGTGATGACAAATGTTCCTCTCATTTCACCAACTCGTACTTGTCTTTGACTTTCTCGTGGGGAACTTATCCGCTCTGTTGCTTTAATTTTCTCAAAAAACGTACACCCCCTAATATTAAGAGATAACAGAGCTAAGCTATGTTGGTTGGATCAGAGAGTTGGTCGGATCATCTAGGCATTGTCGATATCTGATGAATCTTTGTCCTTCAGTTCCAGTTCTTATACATGATAGCTGACTTCGCATAAGTTAGAAAGTATATCTTCTAGTTGTCTTTAACTCCTTGATGATGTCTCTTACATGGACTTTGCTAAGGTTGCTCAATGATTTCTTTATCATCGAGTCTTCTTATACTTAGATTGATTTATAATTAAACCTAATCAGTGACCATTGGTAACTTAATTGGCCCAACATACATAATCTTGATTGATTGGTTACTCGAATTCTTAGGTCAAAGAACATTTTTTAAGCTGTCAACATGATTAGGTCAACATGGTGCTTTGTAGTCTTTCAAATTTCATTTACGTATATCCGGTGATAACGATTTTTTGTAAACATGTGTGGATGTACTCCAACCATTACATTAAGGACTATTTAGTTTCCTCGTTCTTTGCTTACTTTAACATAGAAAAACGTAATATGTGCTAATGTGGCATGTGGGACCTATGTATAATATTTTCTTTAAAATAGGACCATAACATATAAAAGTCCTATAAAACTTAACGTAACAGGACTTCTTTATAAAGTGTCCTATTTGGTTTTATTATAATAGGACCTCTACAAGCAATTGTCCTGTAAACTAAATGTAATAGGACCTACATGTGAAGTGTCCTCTTAGGATCTATCATAATAAGACCTCAACAAATAAATGTCCTAATAGTATGTTGTAATAAGACCAATTTATTATGTGTATTATTAGTTTAATCATAAAAGGACTAAAAAACCCATGCGGTCTTAAAACTATATTATTAGGACCCCGAGTAAAAAAAGGTCCCAAAGAAAGGTCCTAATAACCCATTTTTGTTGTAGTGACACTAAGTCAAATTAAGCATTAATTGTGCTGCTTTTCATTTTTCTCGTAATTCACAACAGAGGATAATTAATTAGTGGCATTGCCATATAATTGCTTACTTTTTATGATATTTGTTGCTTTTATTACGGCGTAGTTCATTATTTAAGTGACGCATAAATTAAAAAAACGGGATTTACACTCTTTTTTTGAACATTCTTTTACTAGCTAAAAGTTAAAAAGTTACCATATAGTACAACGTTACAGAATATTAAAGGGCAAGTTTTTTAGCTTGCAACTCAAGTTATAACCTCACAATATGACATCACCTCAAATTAAGGTGTTAACGAATGTGTGTATAAAAACGTGTATAAAAATGTGTATAAGAATGTGTGTATAAAAACGTGTGGATACAAACGTGTATAATAGTGTATATATAATACCCTACAAAAATGTGTGTATTAAAACGTGTATAAAAATATGTGTATTAAAAAAGAGAGAAAAAATAATGAGGTTTTGGAGGAAAAAAAGTTATCAAAAATATTTTGTGAAAAAGTCTAATGACTAACGGTGAAAGTCAACGCAAAAGTCAAACGACCATTACTGTAACTTTTTAAAGTGAAAAAATGTCAATGAATTGTTTAATTTTTGCTTACTTTTTTATATAAGTATATATAATTAAATAAATATAAAAATAACAAAAGAATTATTCAATCATAAAAGGATATAATGAATACATAATCATATAAAGTTTTTAATAAAAGATAAAAACCATAATGATTAAACTAATTATATGAAGTTTTTAATAAAAAGTAAAAAAAAACATAATGATTATACTAATCATGGTAAATTTAGTGTTTTGCTTGGTATATTTAGACTAACCCTTCTTCCATAAGTGGATGCCCAAAGAAACAACTTCATTTTGATATTGTGAAATGTCGATGCCAAACACGTGAAATTTTCTTTGAATATGGCTTCGTTTCTCGCTAACCACACAGACCAAATAGCTAAGCACATTGACCAAAAACCGAGAATGTACACTCATTCTTATATACTACTTCGTCATTCTTATAAATTTTGTAATATATTGCAAACTAACAATATAAATACTTATATTATAAAAGATTGAGTTTTTGGATATTTAATGTGCAGTGTTAATGAATTTGACCCATTGAAAGCCATTAATGCTCGACACTTTGCACATCCTTTACATTTGTCTGTAGATAGCATATCAATAATTGTTGCAGTCACAGAATGAAGCCATGGAGCATTTACAAATCGTGTTAATGAACCTCTCCATTTACCTATGAAGAGTTCTCTTTCTTTATGCACAAAAAGATTTTTATTCCGAGTTACACCAAGAGTTGCAACAACATTGAATACTAAGGATTGTTAAACCATCTCTCAATAACAACGAACCTTCTATCAAAGCAGTTACAAAACCCAAAAGATCCCCAAAACTCATGCGGTTACAAAACTCAAACGATCCCCATTCTGCTACTGGATAATAACCCACACAATCAATCCATTTGCCAATTAGTTTTATCAGTTTCAAGATAAATAAATAGAAGACTGCAAACAAGATTGGTAAGAGGTAACCCTAATTTCCAGAATCAATTTAGGTCTGCCTTAATGATTAATAATTCTTTTTGTTGACATTTTTTTGCCGGAGAGACTGAATGTTTTCTAAGGTACCCATTTGATCTTTAATCTCACAAGTGGACACCCTTTTGGTTATTTAGTGTGCAGTTTGATCTTTAAGTTGATTTATTGGTATGTTAAGGTTAGCTTAAGGTTCTTGATTAGTTTAAGTTGTTGAAGATATGGTTTTTAGGTACCTTTTGGTTATTTGGTGTAAATATTTGACCTGTGTGGAATTGCTTACTAAAGCTCCTTATAGGGACTGTTTGGAATTGATGTTAAAGTTGCTTATAGGAGGTGTGAACCACGAATGTGTGCAAGACAATCATTTTTATCATACAAGGTCCATTCATTCACTAAAATTAACAAACCTCATAATCTACAATATGTTGGGATCTTTTTACTGTAAGATTGTAGTTTAACATATGATCTCATAGTATAATTTTGCTTTATAAAATTGATGTGTAGGTTGCTAATGTTTGTTTTTTATAGTTGTCGAAGGTGCAGACGAAATAATTGGTATTGCTTCTGCTTTTTCTTTTCATGATTCCCAGGATGGTATGATATGATTAGGTGATTAACATATTTTCAATATATTGTTGATCATAAGCTTAATATGAGTATTAATTTTACTTGAAAGCCTTAATAGTTCAATCCTTGGAATATTGTAACTTGGTTTGGTCCACTTCACGTAACCTTTGCATATAATGTTGTTATATTTGTTGTTCAATGTTCTGTTTGTATCAATGAACTTCATACACATCCCTCCAAAAGTGAATTCCAAGTTATATATAAATCAATGACAAATATCAAGATAACGTATCTTTATTACCTCTCTACAAAGATGCCATGTATAGGCATAATGAGATCATCCATATTATGAATTTGTCGAGGTACGAGGCTCATTTCTCAAAAATTAGTATCACCTATATACATTTTCAAGACCACTCCTCTAAAGTTAAATGTTTCTAATAACACACATCCAATCACTTTAGGATTCCAATTGGATTTTTAAGGTCGTTTGGTTTATAAATGTTGATTTGTTTCATGGAAATTAATTCACATATTAATTTGAATACAACACATGCTTTTGCGGTAGCTGTATCAATTGCAACGTTTTTGTTTACTGTGATGGTAACACGTATGGGGTACGTGGCAATGATGGAATATAATTATGGGTTGACCCCGGGTATCAGCCTAGCGGGTTTTCAGGCGGGTTCAGGCAAGAGTTCTGGCGGGTATGACCCAACAACATTTAATGCCAGATGGTGCCTTTTAATTTAAGTTATAATACATCATACGCTTTTGAACTGATTCTAATGTCATTATTCATTAAGCTCATAAAATTGTTATTCAAAAGTTGAGGATACACCAAAAAATGGCGATCTTTTTGTGCCTCGGTTTTATGAAACTAAAAGCCTACCGGATAATGAGCGAAATTAGACTTATCTTGGTGAGGCGGACCTTCCCACTTTGGTTAGTTTGCAGCCATACCCGTGTATTGGCGTGGCAGACTTTCCCAATTTGGTGAATTCAGGAACAAGTGAAAAGTTGTTTAATGCGCAATGTATCACTTGGCATGGCTACCTTTTCAGTATGCAACCGTGATAGACAGCTATTTGATGTTGTTACCTCAACCGACTTGAGAATGTCTTTATCTTGGCATGGCGTTTAATCTAACGCATCCATGGAAGCTTCTTTCGCACAGTCAAATGAGTACGTTGTGTGTAGGCCGTGATTGCGTTTTACCTGCCTGTGATGATCATTCAACTCTGATGTGTTTCAGCAGAAAGTTTTGTGCGAAAGACATGTATACTTTCTCTTTTTATCAGGCAACGATGATAACTTTATGTTTACTGTGCGTAGTTTACCTAGGCCCGTATCTTGGCTGGGCAATCGCAACAAAAGTGTGGTTGCAGCCATGGCGGGTGTTTGGTAGCGCAACCGTATTCATAAATCTGAGCCTTATATTGTTGCCATTGATGATTTACGTCTATTGTTTTTGCAGAAGTATACCAATATTTTCTACTTGGCTATTTCAAGTATATTTGTACCAAAGGTGCCACATTTCAAGTATAAAGAATTACCAAAGGTAATTCTTTATTTTCTACTTGATTTACGTCTATTGTTGCCACTCATGCTGCTGCTTTCTATCTTCTATGCCATTGTATATTTGTACCAAAGGTGCCACATACATCAGTTTACTCTCAATTTTCACTTCTTACGAAATTTCTTAATGAAGATACAATTGTTTCTGATGTTGCATGGAAATTAGAAAGGGAACACATGTATTAAGACGTATCTCAAAACCGAGTCTAAAGAAAAAGCCATCATATTCGGTAAGTTAATAATTCTCCATCTAGGATTTGTTCTAGGGACCAAACCAAGAAAAAAAGAATAAAGAAAATGAGCATATAACAGACAAGTATTGGCCATGCTTAGAAATTAGAAATTAGAAATTAGAAATTAGAAATGTGTCTCTGGATTGGAGCCCGAGGTGGAAATTTTGGCTCATTTAGTTATGAAAGGGTTGTGTTATGTTTATCTCGAAAGCATCAACTACACAAAATTTGCCATGGAAGATAACCTATATAATACTTTAAAATGGAGCATTGAGTTTTTTTTCTTTATTAGAATGCGAGCCAGAACATGTTATGGTGTTTTTGCTTGCTGAACTGGATAGTACTTGATCAATTGATGGGCTGCAAATATTGGTAGTCACAGGGGTTGTTTAGATTATCTTATTTAAATGGCTTATTGCTTATGGGAAATCCGAAAAGCTCAGAAAAGTGTTGGTTAGTGTTTGGATCATATGTAATCAGTTGCCTGTGCACTATGAAGATGTAATCAATGATGACGGCCAGATACATCGCTCTACAACAAGAAGTTTTGGTATCATATCCGAGGTTAGTATCATTTTTTCATTTAGCGTTATTCCCATCTTCTTTAGACGCACAATGGGGGTATCTAATAACAATGAAACAACCTCTGATAATCGTAATTTCAAATAGAACATAAAACTATTCCATACCACATGAATACTTTTATGTGGTTATGGTTATTTTGTACAACATACTCAGTTTTAGAATGCAATGTAAACTCTATCTATAACAGTTCAATTTGACATATAGGTGCCTGCTAATAGTTATCGCTTAAGTTGCATAAACTTTAGGAGAAAATAAAATAAGCAAGACATTTAGCTGTTTACTATTTGACCTAACTGAGATTAGCTTTTCCGAAATGGTATATTTACATCGTTTTTTTTGTAACTGCTTAATATAGAATAAACGTAAATCACACAACTGACCAAAAACGAATAGCAAAACATAGCTGAAGTAGGCTGTTACAGAGGTTAAATACGGATTTATGATCAAATTAGAACTCACACAAATCGCAGAATTAGAAGCTTGCCTACAAAGCTAATCCAAACCCCCCCTTAGTTCCTTATCTTAATGTACGATTAGTATTGTTGATATGTGTAGCGTGCTTGCATCTTATGTGAAATAAAATGAACTGGAATGTACTTTTAGCAATGTTTTTTTCCTTCACTACTGTCGGCTCATTTTCGTATTCTTTATATATATTCTGATGGTTTATGCAGCTTTGATTGAAGAAAAATCCAAGGCTCGCTTGCCTCCGTAAGCCCTATAGTTCCTTCGTTGTCGCAGTACCAATGACGCTTTTATGAACCCCCGATTTGCTTAGCGGTTAGTGCTTCAAAAATACGCTAGCTAATGCTGCCACTTCTACTCATACCAAAGAATTACATGCACAACCCACAGTTGAATAAAAAGGTCCGAGAAAAGAGAGACCGCAACTATCATTGGTATCTCCTTTTGGCTTCTCCATAGGCAGCTACTCCCATAACAGTCATCGAGTAACCAGTTATGCCTACAAATGTGACTGGGTTTCCGAAAAGAAGTATCGAGATACAACAGCTAGCTACTGCTCCTTTTGCATTCCTGAGTACCTGATTAATATTATGGAGTTCAGGGGTAAGTAATTTGAAGATGCAAAATAGGGTTTGGATTAAGTGTCATTATGGGTTTGGGTTCAAATGGATATGGGTCGAAACAGGTCGAATAGTGTTGACATGTTAAAACTTTCTTTTGTCTTTATTATTTCTTTTGTAATGTTCTATATAAAAATAACAATCTTCTAGGCTGCCTGCCCAAAAAATGGACATTGGAAGACTTGCTACCTATTTGATGAGATGTTCTTTTAGCTATATTTCAAGCTTTGGACTTGTCAACCTGTACACATGGAGAAGGCGGCCTTGTTTTTTGACAAAGGTTTGCGTGGGTCAATCGAGAATATAGTGGTTTGTGGAGGACCTTTCTTTGGAGACTTACAGTGGAGCCTTGCTTCTTTACCCATCCGGTTTGGTGGTTTGGGTTTGTACTCGGCAAAAGTGGTTTCCTCCTATGCTTTTGTGGCCTCGAGGGCCCAGTCTTGGGTGCTACAAGACCACATCTTACGTGACAGTGGCATATGTGGTATGGATGTTGATTATGCTTCTGCTTTGGCTTGTCTTCGTGATACGATTCAAGCTTTGATTTTAACGTTTTTACTAATAAGGACACCGCCCTATCTAAATCCCAACAAACATTGGCGAGTGCCTTTTTTAGTGAGATGGTCAAAGATATGGAAGTCCGCTTTGACATGACTGTGAGACAAAAAGTAGTTTTTGAGTGTCTACGCGCACCATATGCTCAGGATTTCCTACTAGCTATCCCCATAGACGGGCTTGGTCAACATATGTCACCGGTGGAATATCGCACTATCCTTAAGTATCGTCTCATGATTCCATTATTTCCGGTTGACGCGATGTCCTGTGTGTCGCAAGGCATGTTTGGATTCCTTTGGGGAACATGCAGTTCATTGTAAAGAGCTCCCGGGCTTCAAGTACCGACACGATATGGTCAGGGACGTCCTTTTCGATATATGTAGGCGTGCCGGGATCTCTGTCAAGAAAGAGGCACCTGTGAATTTCTTGACTGGCCCATCAGATGGAAGATCCATACTCAGACGAGCTGACGTTTTGGTATTTGGATGGGTTGGAGGGAAACATGCATGCGTTGATCTGACCGGGGTTTCTCCTCACGTGGGGTTGAGCAGTAGGGGTTTTACAGTGGGTCAGACTGCTTTAAAAGTCGCCTCGTGCAAAGTGACAAAACACGAGAAAGCATGCATTGAAAATCAACACGTGTTTATCCCCTTCGCGTTTGATACATTTGGTTTCCTTGCACCTGAGGCGGTTGAGCTACTTACTAGAGTCCAGGGTGTTATGAACAGTAATGTTATGACACCTAGATCCATAAATGTTGTATTTACTATAATTGACTTTGCAATACAAAAGGGGTTAGCGGCGCAGCTTGTTGCCCGTTTGCCTTCTCCTACTATGTAACATTTCTTATATGTAAATAGTAACATAGCTAAAAAACGACCTATTCAGAAGTATAGGTTGGGATTGTCATCTGTAGCAAATATGATACTTTCATAAGGGGTAGAGTACGCACTGCACTATGTAGTTGTATTGTGTGACTGGGTGTTTATTGGTACAAATTCATGCAATTACTCATGATAAAGTTATCTCATGCATTATGTGAGTTGCAACACAAGGTTTACTACACAATTACAATCATTTTGATAAACATAAATATGTGCATTGATTAGATAAATTCTACACAATTACATGATAATGACCAACACAGAAAATTCGACTATGCCTATTCGACTATGCCTCACATATTAACCAATTAAATATTAGGAAAAACCAATCCCGAGGCAACGCAAAACGTCTTTCAGCCCCCCAACCGCGATGTGAACTTATACTATGTTTCACATACTTAACCCAAAGATTTTACACAAAACAAAGCCTATTGAATAGAGGAAAAGGGAGCTGTAATGGACATTTTTCCTATATTATTTGTTAAAACCAACCAAGTAATACTTTCAAACAAAATAAAAAAATCTACCCATTTATAAACATAAATCTACCGTACACATTATTTTCCTTTAACACAAAGTGTTAAATTGAGTGCCACTAAAGAAACATTGATTTGGATAAACGGGTCACTCACAACACAACCCGTTTTATATAAATCATGTGCATTACATAATGGAGAAAGTAGCTTAGCAATCCAATTTAACCTGAAGACTAAGTCCGGTGCAACGCACGGGTGTCGACAAGCCTCGTAATTTAAATGTTTAAAAGAATACAATAAATTTTCAGCAAAATATGGTTGTCTTTGTGATCACACACTTAATGTTTCCTTTTGTATAGTATTGTTCTCTCCATTGATTTATCATGTTTTTTGTGTCTTTAGTTTATGGCTGTTCAAAAAGATAAATATGATGATAGATAGTATGCGCCAAGAAAATGGTTATAAACTTGCATATATTCATAACTTGAAAGTTGAGATCTTTGAAAGAGTTTTAATCTTTTAATATAAAATATTCTTATGTTTATTACATGTAATCGGATCAAGTAAAAAAAAATCAAGGAAATTATGTTTTGTCAAAATTTTAAATCGATCATCTTTCTCCAAGGCTTGGTTTTGAACTTTTGAGAAGCAATTATATTTTACCATATATATATGTTTCTTTAAACATCAAAACTACGTTGTTCATTCTGTTGTTATGCTGAAACATTTACAGAAAAAGAAAACGGTTTTAGCCATTAAAAGTCCAAATATGGACTTTTGTGGGACGGCTTGAGGCCATGCTAGATAGCGGAGAGTATCATGTGAGAAGTAGATTTGCATTTTACTACGTATATGTTTACTTTCTCGTTTCATCATCCTTTAGTTACAGAGAATAAATTTGATATGGTCAGTTTTAGATCATTATTGACAAATGTGGTGTTTTTTTTGTCTTGTTAAATAAATTTCAGGGGTCATCCGCTAGAGAAAATATTAAAGAGATTTCTATTGAAAATCCTTTCAATGATAAAAGACGATTCAGTCTAATCCAACCCAGGAGCTCAAAATCACTTAGTAATGGACGTGGGGCTGAAACAGAGAACATCACTGAAAGTTCTTTTGCAAAACTTGGATCTGGAATGATTCTCTTGAGGAATTATATCAGCCTAAGCGACCAGGTATATGTTTTCACATCTTTTTAGTAAAACTACATCAAACTAATTATGTTTTGAGCCTTTGATGATTATACATACGTGTACATGAAAACAATTAAAGACGTTTTCACTTACACATAATACTTTGAAGAACCGCCAAAAATGACAAATACTTGCTACACTCTATTGCTCTAACACACTTTGATTTCCCAAAGAACTGTTTAATTTTTCAATAAAGATTGCTTTGTCCAATTAGACTCATGTGACATGTCTATCGATTGTCAACAATCATTACAACATCTTTTGTGAAATACTGAATTTGATAGTTTTTTTTATTATTTCTTGTAACGGGTATTTGATTCTTAAGAAAATAGATGCTGTTAAACTTTGTATCTTTGTCATATTTAATAACATCCGGGCGAGAAACTACACATTTTAAACAAAATCGAGGAACAAATGTTGTAGTAGTTTTTTTTTTTTTTTTGTTACAGATTCGTTAACCACTAGTACATATTCATGGGGCGAATTAACAAAACATGTATCATATGTTTTAATAGTGGCTGTTAACTATCTATCTTTGAGCTATCAAAGCATATCGTTTAGATCGAACAGATAAGTTCAAACAAAAATTGTTTATCCAGGTATCATTGTTTATCCTTATGCATGTCAAATTTACCTTTTTAGCATTGATTAGTGGCACTTAAAAATATTGGCAGGTTTGTTTATTTGATATATATTCGATTATTCGACAACAAATTTGCTCTTTCAACATTTTTATTTAGCTAAAAAAAAATCAGTGTTTTTTTTCTGTCTTTTGCAATGCACTTATGCACATTTCTTGTTCAACAATTGATCTACAAGTTTATTATGTAAGATATATTTATCTTCAGTTATTCTTTTAGGTTGAAATAGTGAATTTATGTCAAAAACTTAGCTTCAATGTATCTGCTTTCGAAGAGTGTATCTCAAATGGAGAAAAACTTGGATTTCATACGATGTTGTTAGGTCGAAGATGGCACATTGAGGATTATTCCTTCACAATCACCGTTCCTGATAAATTCATTTCATTGGTCAACTCTTCAATTCAAGATTGTCAATCACATCTAAACGCAAAGGATAAAAAAATTTCAGTTTGCTCGAATAATTGCATAGTTAAGTTCTATACAAACACCGGTCGCCTTAATCTTCATCAGGTCAGTCTTAACTTGTATTAAAAACAATGTTAGTGAGTTTTGAAACATGTGTAAATTTGATCATAAACTTAGCATCCAGCATTAAACGTGTCATATTGCAACTACATGACTAAATTGTCTTATTACTACCGGCCATATGTTTTTTGAATCATTGAGGTTATTAAAAACCTACGTATAACATAAAATTGGAAGACAAGATGAGTTACCCGCATTTTTTTTCTTTATTTCGTAGTCTTTATTGTTTTCAGGTTTTGAATTCTTATTTCCAGGATCGAAATAATCAAACAAGCATCATGACAATCATACAAGAATTAATAGGAAGGCAACAAGGAAGACTGAAGAGGAGGTTGTGAACCCATTCTGATAACACATATATATATATATATATTGAATAACGTGGGTTACCTTGATTTACAGAATTCTTCCTATTTATATAGTGATTGAATCGGTGCCTCTGATGAAGGGGTATACCGATTCTCTAAAAGAAAACGACACAAGCTTCTAAACGTGTTATAACCAACCTAAACTAACAAATAACCGTCCGTTATTAGGCCTATAATATAACAGAGTTGGCCTTCTTAATTGGACTATAATTTACAGTAATTAATCTTTAATCTATTAAACAAAGATTTGTGGATTAACTTTCCAACAGATTCCCCCTTAATCTATAAATCTTTGTTTTCTTCAATCTTCCTTGTCCTTGATTTCTGTCTTGCATTCTGACTTGTGTTGATGACTCGTCGGCTTCTAATTGAACCAAATTCCAGCCAGGTTAGTGAAGCCATCCTCCAACTTGAATCTTCATGGTTTTTTTGTTGGTTTGTATGCAAAGGTTTTATCACCTCCTGATCGATTCATACACAGTAGTCCATCACCACAATATCAAAAGCCTTGTCCCCAATTAAACTACATCATGCTTCATCTTGGATCATTGCCTTTTCAACCATCATGGTGTTATGTTTCATCATGAACCGGGGTTTTCAGTTAGTTTTCTTTCTCTTTTCTTCTCGATTTTCTTTAATAAAACAAACTGTGGATTCATCTTCTTTTGTAACAAAACCGTACCATGTTTTCTATCTTCTCTTTCTTTCTCGTTCTTCTCACTTGAATCTTCCGTTTTTTTCTTCTTCTTGTTACCACCAGTCTTTGTGAAAACCGTCCTCTCACCTTTCTTTCTCATCGGCATTCATTGGCAGATTCTGCCATAGCTATCAGCATCTTTGTGAGTTTCAGCTTTGCTGCCATGTACGGTATTGCAGCTGTTTACAGGTTTTGAATTCTTATTTCCAGGATCGAAATAATCAAACAAGCATCATGACAATCATACAAGAATTAATAGGAAGGCAACAAGGAAGATTGGAGAGGGGGTTGTGAACCCATTCTGATAACACATAAATATATATATTGAATAACGTGGGTTACCTTGATTTATAGAATTCTTCCTATTTATATAGTGATTGAATCGGTGCCTCTGATGAAGGGGTATACCGATTCTCTAAAAGTAAATGACACAATGCTTCTAAACGTTATAACCTAACTAAACTAACTAATAACCGTCCCTTATCAGGCCCATAATATAACAGAATTGGCCTTTTTAATTGGACTATAATTTACAGTAATTAATCTTTAACCTATTAAACAAAGATTTGTGGATTAACTTTCTAACATTTATGTGTGGACTATGATTACAGAAATTATACTCTCTATGAATATTTTTAATAAAGTAAATTCTTATCAGAGCGAAGGAATACTATGGATGACTTGTGTCAATCTTAACTGGTAATACATATATTGTTTTCTATAATTGTATAGGTTCGTGAAGATAATTTTTGGTGGTCCTATAGAAAAAAGGCTGGCCGGTGGTTTCCATGTTCATTGGAGATTCTGCAGAATTCTTTTGTAGCGATTCAAGAAATGTGAATGTGGCAGATAAGGTTTGGTTAGAATCGGGAGACGTACTAATATTTAGTAACAAATCTAGAAATATATCTCTTGGGTTGCGCCGAATCATCCCAAATTCAGCCCCTTTACCCTTTTTAGAAGAAAGCATGCTAAAACCTGGTCTACTTAGCCTTTCTTTCAGAAGATTTTGAGTTGGCTGCTATGACTTTGCTTATGGATTTTCGTTTTGTTAGAAGTGTATTGGGTTGGATAGTGACTTGTTTCAGATTTGTTTAAGCTAAATTTACAGGTTAAGTCAATAAACAAAAGGAATGTATTTCACAATTTATAAGAAAATCGAGTACGTTGATAAATAAAAAGTAGTGTATTTTACGTGAGACGCTAAATGTGAAGAAGCAAACCAAGAACAACCCAATGAAGGGTGGAATGGGACACGGGAACGTATTCATGACAGGGCATACAACCCACTAATCCCGAAAACATTGCCTTTAAATTTGATAAAATCACAAATCCATGCATGTTAAGTTTGGTTTAATCTAGGGTTAATACACAAAAATGTTACTAAAGTTTAGCAAAATGTTCGCCAAATTTACTATAGTTTTTTTCATTACAAAGAGATTACTTAAGATTTGGTCACGGGTTACATAAGTTACTCCGTATGTTTTACCCGTTGATAACGGTTAAATGTAAACGTGACATTACTTTATTATTTTTCTTATTAATAATACTGACTTTTTAATTAATCTCAATAAAGTGATTGCATTTCTCCCTTTCTAATTCTACATCGTCATTGATGATGTAATTTACTTAGCAAAAAAAAAAACACTAAAAACCCAAGCACAATCAAACACTAGCTCCCACTTTGATTTGCTCAAAACTATTTCATTCAAAACCCAATCAAAACTAATTTCCTTATTATCTAAAACCCAATCAAAACTCTTTCATTCAAGATCCAAAATAACAAATTATTATCGAAACACAAAACAAGATAAAACCATCACCCATTTTTTTCCAAATCTTGGTTGTGGTGGTGATGATGGGTTGGTGACGTGTGGGTGGTGACGGATTCAAAGATGGTTCGGTGACGATAGGGTGATATTGTATTAAAAGACGGGTTAGTGACGGTAGGGTGATGACAGATGGGTGGGTGGGTGGCGACGGGTGGATATGTTGCAATGTTCTTTATGCAGAGTGTTGCATATGTATAAGCACATATGAAGATGGAACATAACTTCATTAACTTCCTTGCAACCATCATTTCCCGTTGAACTCTACACGCGATACTATGTATTTATGGATGTACAAGAGGGAACTATAGCTTTGGTGAGCAAATAAGAATCCAAAAAAAATCTCTGACATTCATTAGATCGACACCATCCTTTATGTTTGGTGTTTTTGGTAGGAGTATGGTCTTGTTGGTTCATATGAACTTTAATGATTTGGGGTATTTTGTGGTGAAAATGACCGCCAGAATCTGCTGGTGCAATTCATTTTACAAACAAAATATATAAGGATGGTGTGTTTTTGTGACTACATGTTTCATGGGGAGAACTAATAGGGTTGAATGGGTGTGCCTTTTATATAAAGGGGGAATTGCATATATTTCCCTCCAAAGCCTCTAAATTACATATATATCCAACCTAAACCAAAAATTGCATATATATCCCCCAACACAATAAAATTAGCATATATGTCCTAATAAGTAATTTATATATAATTAAAATAAAAAAATGACTAACAATTATCACTTAAACTGTAATAGACAAATATGCCCTTGCCTTTGTTATCTTCTACTATACGAGTACAGAAACACATGGCTTCTTGACAAATCAATCTATTAAACCATCATTCTCAGTGAATTATCACCATTATTTTTTTGATCCATCAATTCATTTATAAAGAAATACCACACTAAACCCACAATGTTTTTAAAGTCTTACTTAAATCATCATTATTCCATCAAAAGCTATTACGGAAGAAAAACCAAATCAAAGTCGAGATTAAACGGTGGGCCAAAAAACCCAACAAAGATATAAAGAATCAAATATCGTGTATATTCCCTTTTCAGTATAGTCTATTTCCTCAAATTCTTTTAGCAACACATTCATGATGATGTGTTTATTGGGATTTAACATTCTAGGTAACCAATTTAGCTACGAGTACGCAATGGATTAGATCTAGTTAAGGCACATAGATTAACACTTAATAAAGTAAATAATTATAACATGAAAAGTAAATAATTACTTACCTCTTGATCTTGAAACGAGTTTAGTAGTTAAATTACTGCCTCTACGGTTGCTCACACAAACACGTCAACCGAGTACGAGTTGATTGCTAGTCTACCTTTACGAATCCAAACACCACGTGTATACACCAATTACCAATCGCACCTTGTGAGCTTCTAGTAATTAAAAACCAAATCAAACCCTAATTCGGTTAGGGACTTAGGGTTTAACCGAATACCAAACACCCCTAATTCGGTTAGGGTTTTGAGAACCAAAAACCAAATAAACCCTTATGAGGGTTTATGTCTTGTCGAGCTAGGAGAGCACCAATCAAGCACCAAGTGAAGATGAGGGAAACCGAAAACCATAAAGGGTTTTGATCGAGTTCGGTGGAGGAAAAACAAGAACCGAAAATCCCTTGTGGGATTAAATTCGGTCGAACAAGGGTAAGAGGAAAACCGAAACAGGTTTAGGGTTTTTAGGGATTTGATAGTTGATCAATTGAATAATTAATAAGGTGTAGGGTGGGGGTTTATATAGGCACCCAACCCTAACCTAATTCTTGTAGAACAAGGAAAACAAGGAAGCGAAGTTTCCTTTTTCTCCCTTTCTCTTTACCCTTAAACGAACCAAACACCCCTTTGAATCCTTGTGGGAGTCGGCTACAATAGGCCACCCATTGGATTCGGGTTTTGTTCGTTTTTAGTCCTTCAGGTTTATAATTTAAATATTCATTATACTAGTTAAACAATTAACGGTTAAATAATGACTATTTAAATATTATCGTGAAGTAAAACATACTCTATGTGTTTAACGCGTGTGCCCCCAATAGGCTCACGTATTTCTAACATATAACTTGCGGAACCAACTACCATTTTCCAACAGCTCCCACTTAGGAGTCGGAAGAGCGGGATACAGATATACTGATAATTGGCAACGTCTAGCAAACACACACAATTACCTTTGGATTAGAAATACTTGAGATAATAGTTTCAAGAACAATCTCAGCTTATTAATGTTTAGTTTATTTCTTGCTTTAATCATCATCTCTTTGTTCTAGATACCCTTAAACCATGGATATGGATCCTAACTCATTCCATATAGTTTAAATTATGTTTCCCGTTATAGAGTTAATTCAGATTTACCAAATGTAATCAAGAATCATCTTGTATTAACCTTTGGGCACGGCCATGCAATTATCAGATTAATTCTGGAGAGGGCCCATATTATCATACTGCACATATCAAGTGGAGGAACACATTCTTTGTTGACTACAAGTGTTGTGAATGCTGCTTCACATCATTTCCAAGAATAGTCTTTATGACTACTTTATTCAGGATAACGTTTGACTTAGACTCAAAAAATGATATCCACACATGCAGAACTTGCTTGTATCTCAAGTCAAAGGACGACTTTTAAACCATTTTCAACATTTACTCACGACGAGGATCCAAAAGTAAATATTCGAAGGTGGGGTATCCAATATGCATCCCTTGTGAATACACATGAGTTTGTCGGGAACAATCCATATATTCAAAAAATGCAACCAATACTCACATTTGCCTTACATAACAATATTCCCATATTGCTAACCGACAATGGATAAATTTAGAATGATAAATCATTTAAGGATTAAACATGCAAATATAGAATAACAGTTTTTATATGATTGAAAAACAAATACCAAGTATCTTTATTCATCAGAAATTAAAAACTGTCTTACAATTCCAAATTATCCAAATACTAATAAACACAGATTTACATGAGAATACTAGCTGGTATCATTCCTATTTTCTCAGTCAATTCAGAATGTTTAGGAAATGCTAAAGCCTTCGTAAAAGGGTCAGCTAAGTTGTCATCTGTGTCAACTTTTTCTATCCTCACATCACCCATTTCTATGGTTTCTCAAAGATAGTGAACTTTTGCGCGAAAATGTCTTGCACCTTTAGTGACTCCATGATCTTTCGCTATTTCTATGGCTTCAGTATTATCACAATACATATTTATGGGTTCTTCAATTATGGGAACAACACCAAGCCCAAAAATGAATTTACGAATCCATACAACCTCTTTCGATGCATCAAAAGCAGCGATATATTCAGCATATGTAGATGAAGTAGCAAAGATACTTTGCATTGTGCTTTTCCAGTCAACAACACCTCCATTTAAAACGAACACATATACAATCTGAGACTTCATGTCATCAGCATCTGTCAGATATCCAACATCGGTGTAGCAAGTAACCCTGAGCTCTCATTTCATATCACCTCCGTAAACAAGAAACATGTCTTTAGTATTGCGAAGATACTTCAGAATATTCTTAACAGCAGTCCAGTGATCACCACCTGGATTCTGTTGAAATCGACTTGTTATGTTTTGAGCGAACGCAACATCAGGACGAGTACATCTCACAACATACATAATTGATCTAACAACCAAAGCATATGGGATATTTTGCATGCGCCGAATTTCAGCAGGCGTTGAAGCACCTTGTGATTTGCTCAATTTCAGCTTTTCTTGCATTAGGATAGTGCCACGTTTGGAATTCTCCATATAAAATCTTTTCAAGATTTTCTCAATGTAAGCGTTTTAACATAAACCAATTAATCGCTTTGATCTATCTCGGTAGATCTTGATTTCAAGAATATATGCAGCTTTTCGTAAATCTTTTATAGCAAAACACCTTCCAAGGTAGGATTTTACATCTTGTAACATTGAAATATTGTTCCCCATGATCAATATGTCATCGACATACAAGATTAGGAAAGTGACATAACTCCCACTAGCTTTTACATATACACATGGCTCATCGCGATTTTGATTGAATCCAAATTTCTTAATTTCATCATCAAATTGTTTATTCCATTGCCTATATGCTTGCTTAAGTCCATAAATTAAACGCTTGAGCTTGCATACTCGGTTTGGAATTGTTTGGCTAACAAAACCTTCAGGTTGCTCCATGTATACCTCTTCATTAAGATATCCAATGAGGAAGGCAGTTTTGACATCCATTTGCTAAATCTCATAGTCATAAAACGCAGTTATGGCTATAAGAATCCTAATATCTCTAATGTATGCAATAAGAGAAAAGGTTTCTTCATAATCAATCCCTGGGGTTTGAGTGAAGCCCTTTGCTACCAGACGATCCATGTCGGTCTTCTTTTTAAAGAGCCATTTATGACCAACGGTTTTGCCGTCAGGAGGAAGATCAACTAACTCCCAGACTTCATTGTCATTCATGGATTGCATCTCCACATTCATAGCATTAAGCCATTTGTCAGATTCAGGATCTAACAATGCGGCTTTATAGTTAGCGGGTTCACTAAGATCCCCTAACTCATGCTCCTCAGCATCGATGTGTAAACACATTCGATCTGGGGCACGGCGTGTCCTAGTGGACTTAGGAATGGGATTGATATCACTTTGAGGTTCATCAATTTCTTGATTGTCCTCTTCATGATGTAAGCTAATGTCTATAGAAGGATGCGTATCTTCTTCTTGAATAATCTCAAGATCTTTTACACTCCTACTTGCTTATTGAGTTATAAGACTATTCTCAAAGAATCTAACATTCCGAGCAACAAATACGTTTTTCCAGCCTTCTTAGTTGAAACCATGTTAAGTTTGCGTGCAGCAAACTCA
>BQNB010042925.1:0-44701 GCA_026074375.1 Tanacetum coccineum | reverse complement strand
CTTTGATAAAGGGTCTTCAGTAGGCAAAACGCAATGATGAAGCAAAACGCAAGCAGCAAAACGCAATGTTGAAGCAAAACGCAATGATGAAGCAAAACGCAAGCAAGAACACCCCTTCAGATAGGCAAAACGCAGCCAAGAAAAAATCTTCAAACTTTCTTGTAAGCTACGAAATGATGTTAAAACCACCTAGTAATGATGCAAGGAATTGATCTAAGCCCGAAAGTACAAGTCTTTAACACTTTTAACCACGAAACAAAGATCAAAGTTTGATTTTTTTTTCTTGCTTTTTTCGAACCAAAGAAAAACCAACAAAAAAACCCACGAATTTCTCACAAAACAAACACTAAACACCCCTTGGCGAGTGATACCACATGTTATCCCACTAATTTAATCCATTACACAACAATAATCTTTACCAATATGCTAGAAAATAATAAGAAAACTTAGAGAGAGAAAGTAGAGAGAGAAACAAGAAAGGAAGATTAGATTAGAGAGTTGGTGGATTACAAGTGAATGAAAATGTAACCAACACCCTTCACCAAGTGTGGTGAAGGGATATTTATACCCATGCCTTGCTATCTTGGCACTTGGGCTTTCTAAACGGGCCGGGCTTGGTTTAACTTGGGCTTTGAGCCCGAAACACGAACAATATTAGATTACAATCCAAGCCCGTTGAACCCGACTAGCCTATTACAATACAAGACCTAGTTTGACTTTCTAAGACCGATAACATTCTTGTTTGACTTAATATAATTAAGGCTAACACAAAGTTTGCCGCAATTAACCCATTTATAATGTTGGTCTGCAGCAGTCCTAAACTTTCCTACCAAACACTAATTTTGGCGTATTTTCCAAACCGTGATAGCAATTAATGTGAATCCACTTGGAGAAGTTAGATTAAGATGTATACTAATGATATTAGCTTTCCTATCCTATATTTTAGAGTATTAATCTAGAGTTTAACTCGTTTTCCAAACGATGTTCTAGATTTGATTAACAATCGTAAAACGGCCATAACTCCTTCATCCGGAGGAGTTGATAAACCATCCAATTTGCCGCATCAAGCTTAAGACTATATCTATCCAACCATGTAATTTATTCATAGGCTCCAAACCAAAAATTATTAGGAATATACACGTTTTGCTACTAGTCTAAAAACAGTTCCTAAAACTACCTAGAAATCCCATCAAAACTTATCCAAATCACCAATTATTCACTTGTAATGCCATAATATATCATAATAACATATCTCACACATCAAAACATGATGTTCATGATCAAACCTAAAATCAAACAAAATCAAGAATATGCATGCTCATAGGAGGTAAAATCAAGCTCATGCATTCAAAGAAAAATTAAATCAATAGAAAGATAGAACAAGAGGCTTACAAGCATAATAGAATGGAAAGAAAAATCAAAACAACAACCCCTTGGGTTGTGTTCTTGCTGCCATGAACAAAGAGGACCAAAACCGAACCCAAATCTTGATTTCGTTGCTCCAAATCTTGATTAAACACTTATTATCAAACCCTTGATACTTTAATTGCACCCAATTAGATTAAAAACCAAATAATCAAAAGTTTAATAAAATCATAAACTTTTTAATACTTGATGCATGATGAATTTTAATGGGAAAGATTGATGGGGTTTTATGTAGGAATGAAATTAGAGTCGGATGGAAGTGATTTGGTTGAGTTTGGGAGGTGATGGTGGTGGTTCTTGTGCTACAGTCGACGAACAAAAAGAAGGGGGAGGCGTGGGATTTTTTTTACTGTTATATCATGCGTGTATGTGTATGGGTTATATAAGGGAAAGAATATTTCACATATTAAGAGGGTATCTAGGATGTATCGACACAAAAATATAGTATGTTGGGTTGGGTTCGGTTTATAAGTAAAAGGAAAAAACCCAAATGGGCCTTACCCGGATCTTTAAGCCCAAAACCCTAGCCCATTTCCTTTTTTATAAACCACAAGGGCCAGTTTTGCAATTTCTAAAACTAGTTTATAACTAGAAAGAGAGAAAAGAAAGAGAGGGGCCAATTGTGCTATTATGTCAAAGATAAAACTGAATTAACCCGATTCAGTTATAAAAATGGCGCGAAGACCATTTACTGTTCATCATCACTCTCATTTCACTAGCCAGGGTAAAACAAAGGGCTTTTTGAAATTAAAGGGTACGGACGACTATTCAAGTGCTCTACAACCAAATGGCAAGGACAAATTAGTCATCTCCAAGCTATACTTAACCTCACTCAAGCTCTAGGCCACGTCATCAATGGAGAAGCACACAAGAGGCATGGGTTTTGCACTAGATCCTCTCACAAAAGAAGCACAAGCAGCACATTATGAAGACAGCTGGCAATCCATGAGTTCACACAATTTTTATCAAACGCTATTACATTTTTGGAAATGATTAGAAGATTCAAGGGATGAGATTGAAAGATTGGAGAGCAAGGCAAGAGGGTCTGGAAGCTTCACCAAATGGCTATAAATAGCACACACCTTCACACACACACGGGGAGCCTTAATTTAGTTTTAGCTTAAATTTTAAATTCCTAGCTTAATGTTATTTTTAATCTTGTAATTTTCCTTTTAAAGTATTGTAAGCAAGCTTTTTATTAATGAAATTCCAGATGTGTTCTTAATCTCTCCCAAGTCCTCTTTTTCATAAGCTCCTCTAAATTAGCCAAATTTTTTATTTCTCCAATAAGCTCTTTTAGTCTATAAGCTGAAATAGAGTTTTAGATCAATACAGAAAATAAACCATTCTAAACCTTAAAATTAGTTTAACTTACCTTTACCATGGAATTTATTATGATTAGTAGCTTATTGGAAATAGATCATCCTGGAAGAACTTATGGACTCCTAGCTTATTAATAAGCTAGGAGAGCTTGTAGCTGTCATATTTGGTTCCTCTTGTTTAGCTAGAGGCCTTGTAAGTTTTCCTTTAATTTCTTGCTTTAAATAGTAGTTTTATTGCTTTCTAAACTTAGATCTGCTTATTTGCTTATTAATTTGCTTATAAGTGTTTTATTTTGTTTTAACTAGCTTAAAAATCATATTGTTTATCTGTTTTTAATTTTCTTTAGTTTTAGATCATAGTCCTTTAATATAAGTGTCTTAAAAACCTTAAAAGCCAAAAATAGTAGAAAATAAGTTTACATCTTAGATTATTGCTTAATCAGTTGTTAACTCATGTTAGTTAGGGTTGTTATAAGCTAAAAATCATCTGGTTGTTAGTGCTTGTTAGTTAGATTTGCAAGTTAAGTTTAAAGTCATTTCTGTCAAAATGGTAAAGGGGTGTTTGGCATAAGCCACTTTGACTATCAAAAGTCAAAAGTATTGTGCAAATCTTTTTGAGACAGCTTGATTTTAGTTTAAAACATAGGAAAATGAGTTTACTTATAAGCGTTAGTGTTAGGAATATTATAGAGAATTTGAGCATAACTAAAAGTGTGCCAGCACCAGGGTAAATTTTACTTTTGATGTTCACTTGTCAAACTTGATCTAAGCTTTAAAAGGCTTAGATCTTGCTTGCAATTTATGTGTGCACTCTATTTGAGTATGTCTAAGTGCAGGTTTACCCTTAGGTAACCTGCACTACTTGGTTTGCACTTGTACAAAGTGCATCAGTACTAACAAATAGTTAGTACTGCTGTCACTTTTAGCTTAGATTTTAATTAGGTATTCATAAGTTTTAGGCTCTAAGGTTCAAGTAGGATTTAGATTAGTTGTAGCTTAATACAGATTAAGTCTTTAATCTTATTTTCTAGCTTATTTTCCTAGCTTAATTTTGCTGTCAAAAGTCGCTCAAAAACTTAAAAAGCCAAAAACAGTAGGATTAGGATTAGTGCTTAAAATTTTGATTTCTAGTCTTAAGAAGTTGATTTTATGATTTAGTTATATAGTCAATAAGTTTTTAAGCTAGTTTATAAAAGCTCTTAATCAGAAACAGCTTAATGAACTTTTGAGCTTATATGGATTTTATGCTTTTTGCCTAAATTTATTAAGTTTAGCATTTTCACCTTCAATTTTAGCTAGCTTTAAGTGTTTCTAGCTTAGGATTCTTTTTATCAATCCTAAATTTAAGCAACTAATAGACTTTCTAGAACACTTTTCCTTTTTAGAATTGAGCTTAATTTGAGCTGTTTATAGCTGTAAGTGAAAATAAGCCCAAACCACTACTCACTGATGCAGCAGCTTTGATAACTGTTTTAGAGCTTATTAGTTAGTTTTAGCTTAAGTCACTTTTATTAAAATAGCTTATTTTTGTGTCCTCTATAAATCCTAGTATTTAGTTTTTTCATAAAAGTCAAAAATAAAAAAAAGAGCAAAAAATTGGTTTTTTTTGCCCACACTCGAACCCACGACCTCCCACACACAACACACACGACTTAACCAGTTTGCTACATTAGCTCATCCATTCATATCTCGCACAACTTAATACTTATACACGTTTTAAATCCTTTTTTTATAATAAGTCGTAGCCTAATAAGCTCATTTTAGGGCTTATTTCGTTTTTAGCAATTGGTTTTTCCTTTATTTGTCCTTGTTTCCGTAGCAGTGTTTAGATTTACCCTGAATTTTATAGATATTATCCAGCTTAAAACTTTATTTTTAATAATTTTTCAAAAGTTTAAATCTTAAAAAATCAATAAAAAATAGAAAAAAGTTTCAGAAAAAAATACAAAAAAAATAGTTTTTAGTTTTTATAAAAATTAGATCTAGGTTTACATCCTGAAAAATCATTTTTACACTTTTAGATCTTAAATTTTTATTTTTGAGCTTTTATTTATAATTTATAAATTTGGAAATTTAAGTATTAAAAATAGTTAAAAATAATGTGTTCTTACTTTTATAATATGTTAGACTTTATCCTAAGCTTAAAATTCCATTTTCCAAATTTTTAGAACTAATTTGCTATTTTAATAAGATTAAATTAGATTTAAATTAGTTTTTAATTCATAATAATTCAAAAACACAAAAAAAATATGTTTTTTCTTTTTCCTAAAATTTCTTTTGTCCTAAATTAGGTTAAGAAATTAAGTTTACATTTTTAGGGTAAAAATTTAGTTTAACTTGCTTAATTGGCGCATTTATTTGTTTCCCGTAATTTGTTAAGAGCTACAATTGTTTTTTAATTGCTTGTTTTTAACTAGTAGATAAAGAAAACCCCATCAATCTGAGAACCTATATCTCAAAAAACATTCAAATCAATATCCATAACCAGCGAGGTTTCAATTTCATCAAATCGTTAGGAAAACGACCCCGGAAATCCATATTCCGGTAAAGATACGTATATATATATATTTTAAAGAGTGAATTTTCCTTAGGGAATTTTCTTAATTGCTCTTGTTGAGATATATTATATTATATAGTGTATATTAAAGCCCGTATCACTCAAGCAGATTTCCATCTCATGTGAAAACTTAATATCACTCGATGTTCTGCAAGATCTCTAGAGGATAATTCGTAGGACCTCTTTTGTTACAACATTGAACTTAATGGTGTTCACAAGTTTATTTTGACATTGTGTCCTAAGTGAGATTTATAATTTGATTTCTTCATGGCTCTAGACCCGATTTGTGCACTTTGTTTTTGGTAATCAGAGCTGGGCCGACTGCCACTATTCAATATCAACAATCTCGGATTGAGATGTCAATAGATAACATGTGTATCTCAGTGACAAATAAGACAAGTTTCTTTTGAGAGAAACTCGAATGGCTGGGAAGGGTTGTGCATTGCATCACTTGGTTCCATGATTCTTCAATAATATCAACAATCTTCTATGTATGTTGATAGATTATGTATTGAACCTGGTTTTTCTAAGGTGTAAGAGGGATTTCTTGTCTTTTTACCCTTTATCCATACATTTCTTTTTCATTCTTCAACCCCTTCAATGCTTACCAAGACGTCATTACAACACCTGATGTGATTGTTCCAGTGTTAGCTCAATCTAGTCGCATTTTTTCCCCTTTTACTCATTTCTACTCCTTACAACCTAAGGAAGCTATTTCCTAACTATGAGATGTCCATGTTGTAGATCCCCGTATCATTGGTTGGATCGTAGACTTATTCCTAACCTAACACCTTATGACTTCAAAATCGTCGTGAAATTAATAGGTTATTGGGTATAGAGATCGAACCATAAAATCATTTTCTAACATTGTTAATTTCGAAATATCCCCCTACACATTGTGCTTCCGAGATTCGAAATTGTTTAGCACATGAAGAAAAGAGTTGCACTTAGACTCTTAAAGATCACATTCGTCTATAACATAATTTAATCACATTTTCTCCCCTTATTTTAAATAATAAAACATTTAGTATTTGAAATACCAATTGATTAAAATTTATGACATGAAAAATTCTATGGGGAGAAAAAATCATACCTACGATATTGTTATGAATTCATATTCTGATAGTCTCCCTTCAACAGTATAGAATGGATACCAATATTTAATTAAACTTTGACATTGGAAGAAAAATTTAAATATGACACCACAAATGTTGATGCTATGGGTAACGGAGTGAGATGCCTTAGTGAACAGTGTATATTAATAATTGACATTATAAGTGTAACACCCCCAAAAATACAACAACGCAGCGGAATACCACATGGGGTGCTACTTCATAATACACAGCGCTAGATACAAGAGAACGACCTCTAAAAGTGTCGCTTGAAAAATAACATTGTTGATTTAATCAAAATCTGAATTTAATATAACATTTGTCCCATAATTGCATCACAATGAAAAGCTTGTATGTATAGACTCCAATGCACATCAAATAATCCAAGCATCTAATTCACCTGAGAAAAACATGCTTAAAAGTGTCAACATTAAAGTTGGTGAGTTCATAGATTAGTTTAAATATGAATGTAATCCACTGTATCATCACAGTACCATGTAAAAATCCCAAAGATTTATAAAGAATGCACGACACATTTTATGTCACCAAAAGTACCAATCTTATCCCAAAGATTTATAAAGAATGCATAACACATTTTATGAACAAAATGTTCCATGTATGTATTTGTTGGGGAGGCCCGATAGTCCCAACGATATAATCCGACATGTTATAACGTTCGTTCCCAGTGATAGCTAGTCACCCGAACGGGGGTTGTCAATCCCGAATAGATCTATTTTATATCATTCACGTGGACATCACGCTATAATGTTCGTTCCCGGCGATCGCTAATCACCCGAACAGGGATCCACACCCGAATAGATCTATTTCATAACATTCGCGCTCACCCTCCAAGTGATTTACAGTTCATGACGCTGTGACGTAGACTTGGTAAATTACCCAAATTTGGGGCAGTGATACAAATAAAAGCGTATATGACACCCTTACCGGAGTCCCCTCCAAGAACACCCGGGAGTTATGTAAAAATATGAACTCCCGAGATCGGTGTCCCTCCAATAACACCGGGCAGTAATTTATATTGATTATCATTTTCAATCAGCCGAAGCTAATCCGAAATCATTTCAAATGTAAAGTATGCATTTGTGACCAAAAATGAAGTCAAATAATGTATCCCATAGCGAGCTATGCAAATAAATATGTAAACCAATTTGTAAACAATCATGTAAATGCATTTGTAAACAAGCATGTTCTCACCCCAAAAATATATGTAAAACTAGTAAAACATGGGGCTATAAACTCACCTTGATCAAAATCCCTTAAAACAATCACATTGTTATAAGATAACCGAGTAAGTATAAGAATTTGTAGACAAGCATGTATCCCCCTCGCGGGTTATAAAACATTCAAAATATTGAAAAGCGAGGCTATGAACTCACATTGATTAAAGACCACGATCAATTAATCCAATTAAATCACAACTGAATCTGCAACGATCTCGACCACGACCTATAATTATGTCGTTCGATTATAACACGTATTAAATACGATCAACGATGCGTACATCGTTACCACGAAATCATACATATTTTTATATGTATACATACATATATACATGTGATGAGAAATCCACTTGCGCGTCTTTAAACCTTAACCCTGTATAATATGATTTAGTAAATACAAATTTTTCCGTCCAAACCTAACTTATTCTCAATATTTAAAGAAAGTTACTATTTTTAGACCTTCCGTTTTTAGAACCAAATAATGATCTTAAAACTATTAATTGAAATAATATATTAACCGACCTTTAGTTTTGACCCGCTATATCTCAAGTTTTAAAACTGATAATCCTCGCGGCAAAGTAAAACGTCATTACGAACAACTTTCGTGTTTCGCCGGAAGGCTGAAACGGACTCGAAAGTGCTCAAATCGTTTAATTAATAGATATGTCAGATTTAATATATTAAAAATAACTTATTTTCTATTAAAGTGTATATTCCGATTTCGATCCAGTTTCTTCGTTATTGAGAGTTAAAAGTCCCGTTTTATATCAAAACGTCCGTCAAAATATAATTTGTTATATTTTGTAAACCAAAGTCTAACTTATCAAAGTCTCGAACTCCGAATCCCACGTTCTATTTTCTGTTTTAAATTATCCGTAATAAAGAGGCGCCAAAGTCCATTTTCAGTTCAATTCTCGTCTAAAGCATATCTAATATCGTTTATACATCAATATAAGTCCCGTTTTAATATTAATTTCATATTTTAACTAGACCGCGCAAGTTCTAATATTTTCCATCACATATTATTCGTTAATCAATTAAATGAAACAATTTATATATTTTTGTGTTAACCAAACTCACTTTATTTCGGTGTCATCCCACAACCCGACGCACCCCGGCTGTTTTCGACAGCCGAACCAAACGAACGCACCCTACTCTATTTCAAACCAAACACACCCTTTTCCCCGGCTGTCCCCCGGCTGTCAAACGCACCCCTTGGGTGTTAAACCCACAGCCAAACGCACCCGCTGCGTTTCTGGAGACCAACCTGAACGCACCCTTGTTGTTGCAAACCAAACCCGACATCCTTCTCCCCCGGCTGTCCCGACTGTCCCCGCAGCCAACCCGACCCAAACCAACAAACAAACACCCCTTGGTGTTATAAGACAACCCAAACGCACCCCTTTTTGTATGAACACCAACGCACCCTCGTCGGCTGTGAACCCAAACCAACGCACCCTCGTCGGCTGGTACCACAAACCAACGCACCCTCGGTGCTAGTAAAAACCAAAACGCACCCCTGGTGGTTTTTATAACCGAACCAAACACGCCCTTGTTGGGTGGCTGCCACCCAAACCCACCTTAGGGTGGTGGCTGCCCCGAACCCAACGCACCTCTCGGTGCTTATTTTACAACCGAACGCACCCTACGTGGGTGACTGACCCGCGAACCACAACCAAACCCACCCGCACCCTTTTTGTTTATAACCTAAACCAACGCACCCTGGTTGGTTTTTCTGCCGAGCACCCGGTGTGGTGTTTATAACAAAACCGGACGCACCCTTGGCGATATAACAACACCAAAAAGACCCTATGTTGCTGCTGAGATCGAACCCAACGCCCCTTTCTTGTTGTTACAAACCACCCGCACCCTTGTGGGTCGTGGCTGTTGGTGATGATGATGTTGGTATTATGATGATGATGTTGATGGTGTTATGGTGGCGTCGGTGGTGACATGGCAGCGGTGAAGTGGCGCGTGAAGGAGAGTGATATGGGGGATCGGATAGATCGAGTGGTGAGTAACCTTTTTGGTTTTGGTCGGAAATCTCGCCGGAAAAGTTTTCCGGCGGCGGCCGGTGGTGGCCGGCGGTGGGTGGTGGCCGGATAATTGGGGAAGAGAGGGAGAGAAAGTGGGGTGTGTGTGTATAAGTTGAAAATGGAAATGAAAATTTGTTATAAGTTTATATATATATAAACTAAAGTGACAAATTTAAATAGTGTGGGGTTAAAAGTGTAACATTTTTATTATAGTTTTGATAAAAACGGTTCGGGACTCGTTTGAGCGACTTAACGGATGATTCAACGCACGAAACTTGCGCCATTGTTTTTCAAATCATTTTTCTGATAAAAATGAGTATTTATTTGATAATATTTCATAAATATTTTATAACATTTAATAAAATATCCGTTATTCATTTTATGAACCGGTTTCGCTCCGTCCGAAATAAAAATGGATTTCAACTCGAATAGTCGCGTTTTCAAAAACGCTTTTAATTAAAAATGATGAATAATTTATTTAATATTTTTATTAAATAAATACTGATAACTAAAAACAAATTTAATTGTTTTTGTGTGTCCGCGTTGTATATTGTTCGAATAATGTTTGCGGTGCTGTTTTAGCCCTTTTTGGCTCGTTTCCAGGTCTCGGGCAAAACTAAAAAGTTGTCTGGAATATCATTTCACATCAAATTGCTTTAGAGTCCGAGTCGTGAAAACGTGATTTAGATGATCGTTCATATAAGTCAAGCCAGACCCTAAAAGTCAACGATTGAAATCGCCATTCAAAAATTCGAAAATTCTCGGATGTTACTGTAGCTCTTGAAACAAGGATTAAGATGGTATAATTTGATTTAATTGCATGTCGGAAAATAAGCCAGAAAAGTGTGTGTTTGTGTGGTGTCCGGTCGAAGAGAGAGAGGAGAGGACAAGGATGAGTTTTTTTTGTAAAAGTGTTAAGTGAGTGTGTGTGTGATTTTATTTATAGGAAGAAACTTTGGAAACTTGGAAAAACTAGTCCCTCCATCCTTAATCGCTTTTAAAGTTAATACAAGGCATTTCTTTTATAAATAAAATCGGCCAAAGACTCGGGTCACACCACGTTTAATAATATTTGAAATTCGTCCCACTAATTTTACTTTAAAACGTTTAATAAATCGTTAAACCTCGTAAAACACGACCTTTAAACACGGTTTTTACAAAAACTCGGGGAAACGTCGTAAACTACAAAAATAACATATTTACGCTCTCGGAGCAACAAAATACATTTTTTTACTTTCTTAGACACTAAAAACAAATAAAAACTCAACCACGGATTGAAATTACCTTATAAAAGGAAATTCTCATCAAACCTTACATAGCATAAACGACTATAATTATTTACGTAACTAAAAATAGTTATCTTAGCTTGGGATAGACGTTGACCTGAAACTCGGGTTGTTACACATATGTGTATGATAGGTTAGTATTTAGGCCACAAAATACATAGTGTGTTAGATTGGTTCTATCTCGAAGTAGAACTCTGTATTTAGCTTAGTACTGGAAAAAGTGTAAGCGACGTGTACGGTTTTCTCTGCCTAATGGGAGCTTGTTGACATAGTGAAGAAAACTCTCAAGTTGGGTACTTGGGGAGTGGAATAGGGCGAATAGGAGCTTCATAGCCGAACCACTATAAATTATAGTGTCATCGGTTTGATCTTTCATATCCTTACTTGTTTATACTTCGTAGATTACTTATTTACTTATTGCATTGCTATCATATACATTTTGTGTATATCTCTTGAATTTACATAAGTCGACAATCTAAGTTTTATTTATAAAATGGTAAAAACTATTCAACCCTTCTCCCCTTCTAGTTTCCACAATTGGTATTAGAAGCCAAGGTCACCTAAGATCTTTAACGTATATTGTACATTATAGCTTGAATCGATCTATGAATTCGGATAAATACCTAGAAGGGCAATCTATGCAAAGACCACCACTTTTCGAAAGCGATTATTTTATATATTGGAAAAATAGATTCGAAACTTATGTGAAAGCAAAAGATTTAGATCTTTGGCATATTATCTTGAATGGTGATTTTCCACCGGTTGCAAAAAATGAAATGACTCAAATTTTAGAAGAAGTTCCTTTTGAACAACAAGATGTTAATCTTAAAAAGAAACTTGCTAAAAATAATGAAGCTAAAATGGTTCTTTACAATGCTTTACCTAAAAAGGAATATGAAAGAGTTTTTATGTGTAAAACGGCTAAAGATATTTGGCAATCATTGTTAATCACACATCAAGGTAATAGCCAAGTAAAGGATAATAAAATTAATCTTCTTTTTTAATAATATGAACAATTTACTATCCTTGAAGAAGAATCTATTGATAGCGGTTTTGCTAGATTTAACACTATTATTATTAATCTTAAAGCTCTTGATGAAGGTTTCTTTAGCAAGAACTATGTTAGGAAGTTTCTTAGGGCTCTACATCATAAATGGAGAGCAAAGGTCACGACGATTGAAGAATCAAAAGATTTGTCATCACTAGCTCTAGATGAGCTTATCGGCAATCTAAAAGTACATGAAATTGTCATGGAAAAAGATTCTGAAATCTGTAGAGGCAAAAAGGAAAGAGTTAAGTCCATTGCCATGAAAGCTAACAAAGAATTTAGTGATGATGAAACTTCGACATCCGGAAGTGATGACGAAGAATATGCTATGGCCATAAGGAACTTTAAAAAGTTCTTTAGAAGAAAGGGTAGATTTGTTAGACAACCAAGAGAAGAAAAGAAGTCATTCTGACAAAGGAATGAGAAGAAAGGAAAGAGTGATCATAAATGATTTAGATGCAGTGATCCAAATCATCTCATTGGCTATTGTCCAAAACCACCTCGCAACAAAGATCAAAAGGCCTTCATTGGAGGTTCTTGGAGCGATAATGAAAATGACGCCGAGGACAAAACTAACGATGAAACTTGTCTCATGGCTTAATCGTCAAATGAGGTAACTCTTAACTCTTCTTATTACGAGGCATGCAGACCCGTGCGATGCACACGGCTTGTGTCAAAAAAAATTCTCATGTGGTTGCTTGCATAATGATTTTGTTAGAATGTTGATGCGTTAGTCTGATTGTGTATACTTTAGGAATTGGCCGTGTAATGTTTAGATGCGTTGTTGAACATGCAAACCCGTGCGATGCACACGGGTTGTATCTAAGTGTTTATTGCATAATAATTCAGGCTACTTCAAAATAAGCCTTAAGAAAGGAATAGTAATAATTAAGTGATTTTTTAAACTTTTTCTCGTGAAATACATGTTGGACCAATGTCAAATAATATTTACATATCTACAATTCTACATCTTTATATATATGCTACGCACCACTCGTAGTTTGCTCAAAGTAAACGAATAATAAAAAATATACAATATGATACTACGTAGTAAAAAAACATGCGATAATTTTAACCATCTCATAATTTCATTTAACAACAATATATACTCCCGTTACCGGTGTCCCCTCCAAGAACACCCGGGCAGTAATGTATAAATATGTACTCCCGTTACCTGTGTCCCCTCCAAGAACACCCGGGGAGTAATGTTATTGTTATTTCAATCAGCCGAAGCTAATCCGAAATCATTTCAAATGTAAAGTATGCATTTGTGACCAAAAATGAAGTCAAATAATGTATCCCATAGCGAACTATCAAATTATCTAGTGAAAGGTCCTTAACTTTCAAATAAAAGGTCAAGAGTTTAAACTTCACTAGGTGTATCTTGAGGTGATCCTAAGATTACCCCGGTGAAGCAGCATATATCTGAATAAAAAGGCTCACCTTTTCTAGATAACCTAAACAGGGAAAACCATATCCGTTTTATCCATTTTAACTATTCTTTAAAAAAAAAAACTTAAAAATGTGTAATGTGTTATACACAAAATACCCTTTTAAACTTAAAAATGATTAAAATTGATAACAACATCCATGTTAGGATTAATGTTTTCTTAACTTAGTACCGACAGTACAATAGTTAGTACCGATGAGAAGATATTTAAAAGATATTTGTGAGATATTTGTCAGAAAGTCATGTAAGACTTTTAGGGTTATCCTTGGTCTATAAAAGGATAACTATTGACATAGTTAGAACATATATGAAAAAGACGATTACAAATCACAGATCATATCATAGTTAGCAATCTGTAACTCTCAAGAACATTTTAACAAAGTTGTTATTCAGTTAATCATTATTCTTCTTAGTACTTGTGTTAAGATTCCGCATTAACATATTGTATTCAAGTCATTGTTTCTACATAGTCAGTTGTATTTATACATCTAGGCTATCATCCTTTATAGGCTGCAAAGATCCATTCAGTTTAAGGAACCACAATCCACCACTAAATTAGTAGTTTGAAACTTTAAATGTTGTATAATCTTCAAAAAAAATTCGTTTTTCATCTATAACCATTAGACTTTTTTCACGCAATGACTACAAACTAAACTCATAAAGTGTTGCATCAAGGGTCACACCAGGACCACGAGTTCACAAGTATAATTATTTACCGCTATACACTGTCAATTTGCGCGAGTATTCATCTAATATGTTTATAAATCGTCATGCCATGTTAAATTAGTAAGGCTCTTGATTTAATACTAAACTTTTACAAGTTCATGAAATGTTTCATTACCCTTTTATACAATAGCGAAGCAAACGATAGTGTTTTAAGTCAAAACGGTGCATTTTTGGCATGCAAAAACGATGACGGTTAAGGCTTGGCTTGGTCGGTTTAAGACTTGACTTGGACGAAACGAGGTCGTTTAGTGGTGAAACGTTGCCGTTTAAGGATGTCATATTATCGGTTTTCTAAAAAAATCATGTTGTTTATCGGTTAGATCACAATGTTTCGTCAGTTTTTTAATCATTAGGGTTTAGGGTTTTTGGTTTTGTTCATCATGTTTTTGTCTGTTAATACGTTCATACAAGAGGTCAAGTGTTCGTATAAGAGGTCAAATAGCAAATTCATGTTTGTTTGCATGTTTGCTAAGTAGTATTGAGCCTGCTACCATAGCTGAAGCTTTGAAATATGTTGATTGTGTCATCGCAATGCATGAAGAACTAGATCAATTTACAAGGTTGAAAGTTTGGAGATTAATTACTCGACCCAAAGGCAAGACTATCATTAATACCAAATGGATCTTCAAGAATAAGAAAGATGAAAGCATTTTGGTTATCCGGAACAAAGCAAGGCTCGTAGCTCAAGGATATCGTCAAGAAGAAGGAATTAATTATGATGAGACGTTTGCTCCAGTTGCTAGAATTGAGGCTATACGCTTATTTCTTGAATATGCTGCTTCTAATGATTTCACGGTCTTTCAAATGATTGTAAGGATGGCGATTCTCAATGGAATTCTTAAAAAGGAAGTGTATGTTGGTCAACCTCCAGGTTTTGTCAGCAAAAAGTATCCAAATCATGTTGTCATACCCCCAAATGGGGTCCCGTCCGATTTAGTGTCCGGGGGAGTGACGTCACAGAATATCTCAAGTACAAAGCATAAAGAATGATCTCTAAGGGTACGTTTGAAAAATAAACATTGTTGCATATATTCAAAATATTAATAAGTTTTACATCGATCAAATTTAACAGATTCAAAAGTTAAAATGCGGAAGCTTAAAATAAGTGTCAACACGTAATAAAGACATCAGATACAATTTCAGGTAAACCGATCCGGGCAATATACTTCACAATAAGTCAAGCAATGACATCCATTTCTAAGCACCATGACAGAAAAACATGCTTAAAAACGTCACCAAAAAGTTGGCGAATTCATATGTTTGTTCAAACGTAATTTATGTGGACCACGAAGATTATCAAAACGTATGCGACAGCCCTTAGAAATACAACTACACATAAAGAGGCCATTTACGTTGCACGAAGCACATAAACAACCCGAGAAAGCTAATACTGAAAGATACATGTACACGACCTATCAATAGTAAGGCTTATAATTGCCCTTCATGTGTCTAAACCAAAGACCACCTAGACTAGTTATCGACATCGACAATATATCCTTAGTCTTGGCAAACACGGACTATTTAAGTTAAAGCTTTCTTTACCCGAATAGGGAAATTAGTCCAATAATCTATTTATTCACTACCAGCATCACTAAAACCAGCCAATCGTTAAATGTAGATTTAACGTTCCATGATAAGTCAGGAAATCAGTGAGTCCTAGAAATCTCTACTTTAGCAACACTTAAACGGGGAATTCTCACGTATAGTACTTGTGTCCATTTTACTCTAAGCAGCAATGTATCTCACACACGCCCAAGTTAAAAAAACAGAATTATTCAAAATAATTAAAAGTGGGCTTGTTGCAATAAAGTTTTATACACTATTACTAATATAATAAGATATTGACAAAATTAATCAAACTAACCTTGAGTTCAAAGGAATGAGAAGGAAAATTCAAAGGTAATAAGGAAAATTCTCACAAATATATAATAATACGTATATTTACCGGTAAGTGATTACCGGGTCGTATTCCTCGAAGATTTATGAAATTGAGACCACGTTTGTTGTTTGGACAATGATTTGAATTGGTTCAAATATGATTTGTTTCCTAAAATCCTAAAAGTGAGCAAATTAAAGGACAATTAAACCTAACTTTAAAAACGGGAATTTAAACTTAACTAAAAACACAAAACGGGAACCCTAAACGGTGATTAAAAACCTTAAATTTCCAAAATTAAACCTAAAATGAATTTTTCTCTTTTAATAGACTCTAATTGACTAAAAAGTAAGTTTAAAGAAAACTAGAACAAAAACTGAGTTGAATTGAGCTTAAAAACACGAAAAACGTGAACGGAAACGAATCCCGTTCTTTAAAAATTGAAATTTTGCAATTTTAACCCTACGGAAGCAAAACTAATTTTCCTAGAAACTATATGATAAAAGAAAATTTCCTAAAAAAGAATTATATTTTTTTGATTATTTTTCTATTTTTTATGAATTTTTAAAGTTTTTAATAAAAATAAATGTTTAAAAATACTAAACTAATTATAAAAATTCTGAAAAAATTATAGAAAGTAGCTTGAACTAAGAGGAATCTAAGAAAAATAAGTTGGGAATCACAGCTTATCGAATAAGCTGTGCAATAAGCTAAAACAGCTTATTGTACAAAAAGGCTAAAATGTATACAAATAATAAATTTTGTGAAACTATAACGAAAAAGACCCCAGGGCACGTTGGTAGTGAGTGTGTGTTGTGAGGCGTTTATAAAAGGTGAGGATGTTGAGGTCGGGGGTTCGAGCCTTGCTCACCCCCGATTTCCATCTTCCCTTTTTTTTAGAAAAACTTTAAAAAACAAAGTTGTAGAAAAGCTGAAAATAAGCACTTTTAATAAAAGAAACTTTTTATGAAATTCCCTAAATAAGCTGGAAATCAGCTTAAAAGACAGAAAAACACTTAACTATATTTTTTTTACTTTTTGGCTTATAATCTAAAACTGACAACTCAAAAAGCTAACAATAAGCTGAAATTTATGAACTAAAAGCTACTAGCTACCTAAGTCTAATCTATTAAGCAGGTTAAGCATGAAATAAGCCAAAGGAAACAAGAAATAAGCTAAAAATCCAAACAGCTTTTTAATGAAAAACTACAAACCAAAAAGGACATATGGCAGACTTTGAGCTTAAAAACAGATAAGCTAATGAGCTTGTTTTTAGAAAACAAGTTCAAACTGATTATTAATGGACTAAAAACTACTTATAAACTGAAAAATTAAGATCTAGAAACTAATTTAACCTTCTGAAAATTGATGTTGAAAAAGGACTTTTTGGCTTTTTATCCTGCTGATGCAGTGCACATAAAGATGAATTAAACTTTAAGAACTTATAAAATGCAGGCTAGGGACTTGATGCTATGTCTTTTAAAACTTCATACTAAGAGTAAATTGAGTGATGAGAGCAATTAGAAAGCTATTAAGCTAAAAATGCAAGTAAGACTAAAACTATACTAACAGATTCAAAATTTAGACTAGAAAACTTATGAAAACTTGATTAAACCTACAAGCTACTCTAAATCCTGCTTATATAAACCTACTAATGAGATTTAAAGTGATCCAAAAGGCCAAATGGCTTATGGCAGTACTAACTTCTAGTTAGTACTGTCAATAGCCAAACACCCCTTTAATTTATAAAATCCCATTATAAGCTTATGATAATGAGATTTAAAGCACAAATATCAAATACCAGATATTAAATAACTTTTAACAGACCTGATGAACTTATAACACTAATCAAATAAGCCAGAATCAATAAGCTAATAGTTATGCTAATATTTTTGGATTTTTAATGATTTTTAAGACAAAATATGAAAAACTAAGATCTGAGCTTCTAAAGTTGAAAACAGATGATCAATCATATCCAATAAGCACAATAAGACAAAATTAAGCACTAATAAGCAAGTAATAAGCTGAAAATAAGCAAATGCAATTATTAAGCTAAGAAACTTGAAATTTAAAGAAGACTTACAAAAGCCTTTGCATAAACAAGGCAATAATGCTCAAGGAGCTACTCTAAAGCTCTAGCTTATCACAAGGATAAGCTAGTAAAAGTCTAATAAGCTCTTCCATTGTAAGCTTATCATCCAAATAGCTAAAATCCATATTAAGCATAGGTAACTGATTTTAAGGGTTTAAGTAGATTAATGGCTTAATTGAGCTCAATTCCAAGCTTAGAGACTTGAAAGAGCTTAAGATGAGCTTATTAGAAGCTTATGAAACATTAACAGCTTATTAAACAGAATTTGAATAAAAGTGAGCTTTAGAAAAGTAAGAGCTTATTAAGGAAACTTAAATTGTATTAATAAAACAGCTGATTACAATACTGAAAAGGAAATTACATTAAGCTAACATTAAGCTAAAACATTTTTAAAGGAAAAGCTAAAATTTAATAAGCTGAAAAAAATGAAAAACTAGCTAGCTCCTGAATGTGTGTGATGAGGTCTGCTTTTATAGAGCTGAGATGAAGCTTCTAGGCCTTGAGTCTGTTACACGCTCCTTGTAATCTCGTACCTTGATTCTTTGCCCATCATTGGATCCATCCTTATGACCGTTGGATTGATTGAGTGAGCACACGGATTGCCAACATGGCATTCCGTGTGTCAGACCTCTGTGCTTCTTTTGCACTTGTTTTAGTGCAAATTTCATTGATTGGTGTGCTTTCTTTCTATGTCCACGTGTCACTTCATGTGGGTTTCAACCAATCAAAAGCTTGTATGACGTTTTCTTTTGCTGAGGTGGTGCTTGGTACTCGAATCTACTTTCCCCGCTGTCAATTTGAATTAACCCCATGTTTTGACAAGGTAATAAGGTGGAAACGATGATGAATAGTAAAAAATGACTCGCGCCTTTTTTTATCTATTTACTATTCGTTTAAAATGTTTGACCATGGCTTGAGTGTAACACCCCCAAAATTTACAACAACGCAGCGGAATACCACTTTGGGGTGTTACTTCGTAATACACAGCAATAGATACAAGAGAACGACCTCTAGGTGTCGATTGAAAAATAACATTTGTTGATTCAATAAAAATCTGAATTTAATAATACATTTGTCCCATAATTTGCATCACAATGAAAAGCTTGAATGTAAAGACTCCAATGCACATCAAATAGTCCAAGCATCTAATTCACCTGAGAAAAACATGCTTAAAAGTGTCAACATTAAAGTTGGTGAGTTCATAGATTAGTTTAAATATGAATGTAAGTTTCAACTGAATGTATTTATCCACTGTATCAACACAGTACCATGTAAAAATCCCAAAGATTTATAAAGAATGCACGACACATTTTATGTCACCATAAGTACCAAATCTTATCCCAAAGATTTTATAAAGAATGCATAACACATTTTATGAACAAAATGTTCCATGTATGTATTTGTTGGGGAGGCCCGATAGTCCCAACGATATAATCCGACATGTTATAACGACTACGTCCCAGTGATAGCTAGTCACCCGAACGGGGGTTGTCAATCCCGAATAGATCTATTTTATATCATTCACGTGGACATCACGCTATAATGTTCGTTCCCGGCGATCGCTAATCACCCGAACAGGGATCCACACCCGAATAGATCTATTTCATAACATTCGCGCTCACCCTCCAAGTGATTTACAGTTCATGACGCTGTGACGTAGACTTGTATGTACCCTAATTTGGGCAGTGATACAAATAATGCGTATATACTCCCGTTACCGGTGTCCCCTCCAAGAACACCCGGGCAGTAATGTAAAAATATGTACTCCCGTTACCGGTGTCCCCTCCAAGAACACCCGGGCAGTAATTTTGTTGTTATCAGTTCAATCAGCCTAAGCTAATCCGAAATCATTTCAAATGTAAAGTATGCATTTGTGACCAAAAATGAAGTCAAAAATAAGTATGTAAACCAATTTGTAATCAATCATGTAAATGCATTTGTAAACAAGCATGTTCTCACCCCAAAAATATATGTAAAACCAGTAAAACATGGGGCTATAAACTCACCTTGATCAAAATCCCTTAAAACAATCACATTGTTATAAGATAACCGAGTAAGTATAAGAATTTGTAGACAAGCATGTATCCCCCTCGCGGGTTATAAAACATTCAAAATATTGAAAAGCGAGGCTATGAACTCACATTGATTAAAGACCACGATCAATTAATCCAATTAAATCACAACTGAATCTGCAACGATCTCGACCACGACCTATAATTATGTCGTTCGATTATAACACATAATAAATACGACCAACGATGCGTACATCGTTACCACGAAATCATACATATTTTTATATGTATACATACATATATACATGTGATGAGAAATCCACTTGCGCGTCTTTAAACCTTAACCCTTAGTATATTTTATGTATATATACTATTTTCCGTCCAATATAACTTATCTCTAATATTTAAAGAAAGTTACTATTTTTAGACCTTCCGTTTTTAGAACCGAATAATGATCTTAAAACTATTAATTGAAATAATATATTAATCGACCTTTAGTTTTGACCCGCTATGTCTTAATTTTAAAACTGACAATCCTCGCGGCAAAGTAAAATGTCATTACGAACAACTTTCGTGTTTCGCCGGAAGGCTGAAACGGACTCGAAAGTGCTCAAATCGTTTAATTAATAGATATGTCAGATTTAATATATTACAAATAACTTATTTTTCTACTAAAGTGTACATTCCGATTTCGATCCAGTTTCTTCATTATTGAGAGTTAGAAGTCCCGTTTTATGTCTAAACGTCTGTAAAAATATAATTTGTTATATTTTATAAACCAAAGTCTCGAATCCCGAATCCCATGTTCCGATTTCTGATTTAAATTACTCGTTATATAAAGGCACTAAAGTCCATTTTTAGTCCAATTCTCGTCTCAAATATGTCTAATACCGCTTATAACTTTATATAAATCTCGTTTTAATATTTATATCGTATTTTACTTAGACGCGCAAGTTATAATATTTTTCATCACATTTAATCAATTTATAATATAACGAAATAATTGAATACTTTTAAACTAAACGCACCCTTTTTCGGTGTCAACACAATCAACGCACCCGTTTCCCGTGTTACAAAACCAAACGAACCCGACAACATCCCAGCTGTCCCCTCCCCCCGGCTGTCCCACAGCCTAAACCCGACACACTCCTATGTGGGTGGTTGTCCCCGGCTATCCCGGCTGTCCCCGCAGCCAAACCAACAACCAATCCCAAATCCCTTTTGTTGCAACCCACGACCCGACACACTCGTTCCCCCGGCTGTCTCGAACCAAACGCACCCTATTTGGGTGGCTGTCCGGAAACCAACCCGGACGCACCCTTTGTGTTATAACCCAAACCAACCCAAACACGCCCTAGGCTGTTTATACTCGAACCAAACCCGCCCTTGTTGGGTGGCTGCCACCCAAACCCACCTTAGGGTGGTGGCTGCCCCGAACCCAACGCACCCCTCGGTGCTTATTTTACAACCGAACGCACCCTACGTGGGTGACTGACCCGCGAACCACAACCAAACCCGCCCTTGGTGTTGGCTGTTACAACCCAACGCACCCTCTTCGGTGCTTATAACAAAACCAAACGCACCTTCTTCGGGTGGTGGTTGTCCCACAACTAACGCGCCCCTTTCGGGTGGTTTTACAAACCCAACCCGACATCCCTCTCGGGCTGTTTCGATAGCCAAACCCGAGAACCATACACATTCTCGGCTGTTGTAAACAGCCAAACGCACTCTTTGTTTTCTGTTTTTACGCAACCCAAACGCACCCTTTTTGTTAACATACAAACTGGTTGCACCCTTGTGGTTCGTCTTTAAATCGAACGCACCCTTGGTGGTTCGATTGTGATGGTAACGAGGATGGTGGTGATGGCAGCGTGGTGGTGTAGGTGGCGCGTGACCGCGAGTGGTTATGGGGATCGGGTATCCGGCTTGTTCATCTTTTTGTTTTTAAATTATTTTTTTTTGGTTCCGCCAAAAAAGTCGCCGGAAAATTATTCCGGCGGTGGTGACTGTGGCCGGCCGGATAATTGGGGAAGAAGGGAGAGAGAGATATAATTAATGTGTGTGTATTTATGAGAGATTGAAATGAAATGAAAATGAAATGAAAATTATATATATATATATATATATATATATATATATATATATATATATATATATATATATATATAAAATATAATATAAAATATATATATAATATAATATATATACAATTTATTTATGACAAGTTTTATAAGTTTAGGGTTTATTTTGTAAATGTTTATATAATTTTTGATAATTATCGGTTCGGGACTCGTTTGGGCGACTTAACGGATGAATCAACGCACGAAACTTGCGCCATTGATTTCCAAATCATTTTTCCGATAAAAATGAGTATTCGCTTGATAATATTTCATAAATATTTTATAACATTTAATAAAATATCTGTTATTCGTTTTGCAACGATTTTGGCCTCGTCCGAAATAGAATGGATTTAAGCTTGAGTATTCACGATATCAACAACGCTTCCTAATTGAAAAATGATGAAATAAATTTAAATTTAATATTTTTATTAAATAAATACTGATGAAACGAAAAACCAAATTTAATTGTTTTTTGTGTGTCCGCTTTGTATATTGTTCGATATAATGTTTGCGGTGCGGTTTTAGCCCTTTTTGGGCTCGTTTCCAGGTACTCGGCAAAACCTAAAAAGTTGTCCAGGAAATGTCCATTCAACATCAAATTTTCTTTAGAGTCCGAGTCGTAAACGTGATTTAATGATCGTTCTATAAGTCAAGCCAGACCCTAAAAGTCAAAGATGAAATCGTCATTCTAAATTCAAAAATCCGGATGAATACCTACCCCTTAAAGAAATCTCGTCCGAGATTAAATTATGTGTTATCCGATGTGTGACCAGTTGAAAAGTTTAAAATCTGATAAACCGTTTTCTAAGCCAAGGACGATTAATAAAACTTTCCTTCAGCAAGAATTAGATGTTTTCGACACTTCCATCATACCAAAAGTTTGGCTAAGTTTGACCAGGATATAAATCCATCAAGGAAGGATATTTTAAAAAATATCGTTACAAGTTTTATGATTGATATTAACACCACTGGTATCGCTCTCACTCGAACATCCCGCTTACTCAGACCACAATATTGTCTGCTTTGCCCGCATGCTCACCCTTGCCTTTGAGTGTCCCTTGCTTAGGACTTCCCGCAGGTCACCCAAACCAGTGCTACTCTCACTCAAGCATGCTCAACTGCCAGTTCTTGGCAGTACTAGGATGTACCGCGACCTAAGTCTTCCTACTAGTGGCCCGAAATGAATAGTCCAACTATCTGTTTCGTCGATAGGTGTTTATCTCGTTTAAGGGGAGTTGCATTACCTATTGGATAAAGTTGTATCAGTCGGGACCGCTCCAGGACCCAACAGTAGCGACCATAACGTCAATACTATAACAAATGGTGACGGGATATTGCACTCATCTTGTTTAGCTCCACAGACAGTTCGTGATTGCAAGGACTTGCAATGGCAAAAGTAATAACTTAAGAATGAGATAAGGTAGCTCCAAGTGAGGCCTTAAGATTTTGCTGAGTAGTAAGACACGATTGTGTCTCTAGACCCTTTTAACGGATTCTGATGATCATTGATTTCAGGTTCATACCCGTGTCATATCGGATACCATTAAGCCCACTCATTTATAATTTCTTATTTACATAAAGAAGCGTCCAAATTTATGTAACTAAGAAATGATAAACTTATGGTTCGGTGATTTATAATTTATTTATTTAACTGAAGAGGCGTCCCAATCCTTTCAAATAAATAAATTATAAATCATCCTACTTAATAATTCCCGGTGCAATACGCGTACTCTCATAACCTTCAAGGTGGTTGACATGACGATGCATGTGCTCTAATGAGTATGGGACGAGTGATTTAAAACTCGTCTTTAGAAGCTGGAAGTAAAAACTGCCAGGCGAGATCAAATAGAGTTCAAGATAATTAATGAGTACTCGGTTAGAGTAAATAAGGTAAAGATCTCTATAAACAAATCAGTATAGTGATTACCATATCAATCCTCCTATTACAAGTCCCGCCTATACAAGACTTGCAATACTTAGATTCATACACAATCCCGTGTAAACAGAACTGTGACGGGCTTTGTTAATATAGCAATTATCATATCAATCCTCATATTACAAGTCCCGCCTATACAAGACTTGTAATACTTAGATTCATACATAATTCCATGTAAACAAAATTATGACGGTCTCCGTGTAATACAATATAGTATAATGCTATGAAGAAAAATAACATCCTTAGAGACCATTGTTTAACTTACAATGTCTGAGAACGAAATGAGACCATTGTGCAACTCACAATGTCTAAGAAGTAAAATGAGACCATTGTATAACTCACAATGTCTGAGGTATAATTGAGACCATTGTTTAACTTACAATGTCTGAGGTATAATTGAGACCATTGTTTAACTTACAATGTCTGAGGTATAATTGAGACCATTGTGCAACCCACAATGTCTTAAAAATATTCTGGTATTTATATAATAACTCTTATATAAATAAGCGTACGATATACGCGAAAAGAATGCAAGCATATATATTATATATATGTATATGTATGTCACGTAAGCACTTAACGTAACAAGTAATGTAAGCACATAAGCAAGTAGCGTGTATGCACTTTGAAAATGTTTGTTGTGATGCAATATTTGTGAAAACGGTTATAGTCTAGGGTAAAATATGCAACCTAGTTCTCTATAACCAGTGCTCTGATACCAATCTGTAACACCCCCAAAATTTACAACAACGCAGCGGAATACCACTTTGGGGTGTTACTTCGTAATACACAGCAATAGATACAAGAGAACGACCTCTAGGTGTCGATTGAAAAATAACATTTGTTGATTCAATAAAAATCTGAATTTAATAATACATTTGTCCCATAATTTGCATCACAATGAAAAGCTTGAATGTAAAGACTCCAATGCACATCAAATAGTCCAAGCATCTAATTCACCTGAGAAAAACATGCTTAAAAGTGTCAACATTAAAGTTGGTGAGTTCATAGATTAGTTTAAATATGAATGTAAGTTTCAACTGAATGTATTTATCCACTGTATCATCACAGTACCATGTAAAAATCCCAAAGATTTATAAAGAATGCACGACACATTTTATGTCACCAAAAGTACCAATCTTATCCCAAAGATTTATAAAGAATGCATAACACATTTTATGAACAAAATGTTCCATGTATGTATTTGTTGGGGAGGCCCGATAGTCCCAACGATATAATCCGACATGTTATAACGTTCGTTCCCAGTGATAGCTAGTCACCCGAACGGGGGTTGTCAATCCCGAATAGATCTATTTTATATCATTCACGTGGACATCACGCTATAATGTTCGTTCCCGGCGATCGCTAATCACCCGAACAGGGATCCACACCCGAATAGATCTATTTCATAACATTCGCGCTCACCCTCCAAGTGATTTACAGTTCATGACGCTGTGACGTAGACTTGTATGTACCCAATTTGGGCAGTGATACAAATAATGCGTATATACTCCCGTTACCGGTGTCCCCTCCAAGAACACCCGGGCAGTAATGTAAAAATATGTACTCCCGTTACCGGTGTCCCCTCCAAGAACACCCGGGCAGTAATTTTATTGTTATCAGTTCAATCAGCCTAAGCTAATCCGAAATCATTTCAAATGTAAAGTATGCATTTGTGACCAAAAATGAAGTCAAATAATGTATCCCATAGCGAGCTATGCAAATAAGTATGTAAACCAATTTGTAATCAATCATGTAAATGCATTTGTAAACAAGCATGTTCTCACCCCAAAAATATATGTAAAACCAGTAAAACATGGGGCTATAAACTCACCTTGATCAAAATCCCTTAAAACAATCACATTGTTATAAGATAACCGAGTAAGTATAAGAATTTGTAGACAAGCATGTATCCCCCTCGCGGGTTATAAAACATTCAAAATATTGAAAAGCGAGGCTATGAAACTCACATTGATTAAAGACCACGATCAATTAATCCAATTAAATCACAACTGAATCTGCAACGATCTCGACCACGACCTATAATTATGTCGTTCGATTATAACACGTAATAAATACGACCAACGATGCGTACATCGTTACCACGAAATCATACATATTTTTATATGTATACATACATATATACATGTGATGAGAAATCCACTTGCGCGTCTTTAAACCTTAACCCTTAGTATATTTTATGTATATATACTATTTTCCGTCCAATATAACTTATCTCTAATATTTAAAGAAAGTTACTATTTTTAGACCTTCCGTTTTTAGAACCGAATAATGATCTTAAAACTATTAATTGAAATAATATATTAACCGACCTTTAGTTTTGACCCGCTATGTCTTAATTTTAAAACTGACAATCCTCGCGGCAAAGTAAAATGTCATTACGAACAACTTTCGTGTTTCGCCGGAAGGCTGAAACGGACTCGAAAGTGCTCAAATCGTTTAATTAATAGATATGTCAGATTTAATATATTAAAAATAACTTATTTTTCTACTAAAGTGTATATTCCGATTTCGATCCAGTTTCTTCGTTATTGGGAGTTAGAAGTCCCGTTTTATGTCTAAACGTCCGTAAAAATATAATTTGTTATATTTTGTAAACCAAAGTCTAACTTATCAAAGTCTCGAATCCCGAATCCCATGTTCCGATTTCTGATTTAAATTACTCGTTATATAAAGGCACTAAAGTCCATTTTTAGTCCAATTCTCGTCTCAAATATGTCTAATACCGCTTATAACTTTATATAAATCTCGTTTTAATATTTATTCATGTTTTACTAGACCGCGCAAGTTATAATATTTTTCATCACATTTAATCAATTTATAATATAACGAAATAATTGAATACTTTTAAACTAAACGCACCCTTTTTCGGTGTCAACACAATCAACGCACCCGTTTCCCGTGTTACAAAACCAAACGAACCCGACAACATCCCGGCTGTCCCACAGCCTAAACCCGACACACTCCTATGTGGGTGGTTGTCCCCGGCTATCCCGGCTGTCCCCACAGCCGTTCCCGCAGCCAAACCAACAACCAATCCCAAATCCCTTTTGTTGCAACCCACGACCCGACACACTCGTTCCCCCGGCTGTCTCGAACCAAACGCACCCTATTTGGGTGGCTGTCCGGAAACCAACCCGGACGCACCCTTTGTGTTATAACCCAAACCAACCCAAACACGCCCTAGGCTGTTTATACTCGAACCAAACCCGCCCTTGTTGGGTGGCTGCCACCCAAACCCACCTTAGGGTGGTGGCTGCCCCGAACCCAACGCACCCCTCGGTGCTAAATTTACAACCGAACGCACCCTACGTGGGTGACCGACCCGCGAACCACAACCAAACCCGCCTTTGGTGTTGGCTGTTACAACCCAACGCACCCTCTTCGGTGCTTATAACAAAACCAAACGCACCTTCTTCGGGTGGTGGTTGTCCCAAAACAAACGCACCCCTTTCGGGTGGTTTTACAAACCCAACCCGACATCCCTCTCGGGCTGTTTCGACAGCCAAACCCGACAACCATAACACACTCTCGGCTGTTGCAAACAGCCAAACGCACTCTTTGTTTTCTGTTTTTACGCAACCCAAACGCACCCTTTTTGTTAACATACAAACCGGTTGCACCCTTGTGGTTCGTCTTTAAATCGAACGCACCTTGGTGGTTCGATTGTGATGGTAGCGAGCATGGTGGGGAGGGCTGTGGTGATGGCAGCGTGGTGGTGTAGGTGGCGCGTGACCGCGAGTGGTTATGGGGATCGGGTAGATCCGGGCTTGGTTCATCTTTTTGTAATTTTTGGGTTCGCCGGAAAAAGTCGCCGGAAAATTATTCCGGCGGTGGTGACTGTGGCCGGCCGGATAATTGGGGAAGAAGGGAGAGAGAGATATAATTAATGTGTGTGTATTTATGAGAGATTGAAATGAAATGAAAATGAAAAGAAAATTATATATATATATATATATATATATACAATTTATTTATGACAAGTTTTATAAGTTTAGGGTTTATTTTGTAAATGTTTATATAATTTTTGATAATTATCGGTTCGGGACTCGTTTGGGCGACTTAACGGATGAATCAACGCACGAAACTTGCGCCATTGATTTCCAAATCATTTTTCCGATAAAAATGAGTATTCGCTTGATAATATTTTATAACATTTAATAAAATATATGTTATTCATTTTGCGAACCGGTTTTGCCTCGTCCGAAATAGAAATTGGATTTAAGCTTGAGATTCACGTTATCAACAACGCTCTAATTAAACTGAAGATAAGTTATTTAATATTTTATTAAATAAATACTGAAACTAAAAACAAATTAATTGTTTTTGTTGTGTCCCGCTTGTATTATTGTTCGAATAATGTTTGCGGTGCTGTTTTAGCCCTTTTTGGCTCGTTTCCAGGTCTCGGGCAAAACTAAAAAGTTGTCAGGAATGTCATTCCACATCAAATTGCTTTAGAGTCCGAGTCGTGAAAACGTGATTTAGATGATCGTTCTTATAAGTCAAGCCAGACCCTAAAAGTCAAAGATTGAAATCGTCATTCTAAATTCGAAAATTCTCGGATGTTACATTGAGGGTTTGACTTGGGCCTTTTTATATCAAATAGGTTGGGCCGGGTAAATGATTAGGGCTTGGTTATTTGGTGAAAAGGGATAAAGGTTAGGACTTAACGACCGTTAGCCTTTTATAATAAAAGGACTAACGGTGTTATCCATTTTAGGACTTGTAGTGAAATAGGTTTAACAATAAGGCTCAAATGGGAAATTTGAGGGTTTTTGTCTTTTTGTGGTTGACCAATGTTGACCAAGAGTTGACTTTTGTTGACCATTGATAAATACTCCCGGCTCTTTTGCACTCTTTTCGTTCCCGTGTCCGTGTTTGTCCGGCTTTGACCGTTTTCTTGAGATTTTTGCAATATCCGTACCTACACAATCACAAAGACAAAACGAGCAATATACAAGTATTTTATGCACAATTTTGGTCTTTTAAGGGACATTTTTGATATAAAAAGGATATGTGTTTTCACACATATCAAAATTCCCCAAACTAAGCGATTGCGTGTCCTCACGCAATATTATATGCTTTAAAACCAAATACCTCAAAACTTCCCCAAACTAAATCTTTGAAAAGTAGCAAAGACTTTTGTGGAGAGAGTTAAGAAATCACAAGCTTTAAAACACCCCATTTTCCCATTTTTCAAAACTTTTTTTCCATTTTTTTAATAAAATAACTAGAATATTCCGACTTCCGTTATTTCCATAACTGTTAGGGATCATAGAACAAGATGCATTTCGATCCGAGAATGCCCCAAATAGGATAAATTCATCGTCCCTGACTTTTCACTTATCCAAACCAAGCTTAAAACGAAATCACAGCTAAATATCAGTTAAGATGCTAACACTACTCATATTTGCAACTTGTGAACTTTTCACTCCCGACAATTATTATATCTTAGGTGAGTGTGCTATTTTGAATTTCAACCATGCATCAACGTTTTGCAAAATACTATGCTTCACGTTCCACCCAAGAATAATGAGTTTGAAGGCGAGATCATCCCATGTAGCGACTTTCGTCTCGGCACATCCCAACCTTGCGGCTAAGTGACCAGGCTTTTGACACCCCACAGAGACTAGTATCGGGACTCACGGACCTTTGGTTTCAAAAACTCTTAGGTTTCCCGTATATACATAGCTTATTAAAAAACTTATATTGAAATAGTCTAAGTTCAAAAGCATATTTAAATTTAACAAAAAGAGATTTTCCTTACATTTATTAATTCACACTTAACATTAAACATAACATTGATGCAATCGTAACCCTCGACCTTTTAAAAGGCTGCAACATCGGTTGTGAGCCCACAAGATGCAGCAAACTTTTATCAGTCTCAAATTATTATTCTTACTATGGGCTTTCTTTAGAAGGCTATAACATCGGTTGCGAGCCGGCAAGATGCAGCAAACCTTTATCAGCTCACAGTTTATAATTATTATTACCATATTTTTTTTCATTTTTCATCATATTTTTCTTCAATTTTTTTATTCTTTTTTTCAATTTTTTTTACTTTATTTCACGATATATAGAGAAAACTTCTTTTTGGAAAATTTAAGTATAAATTTGAACTAAGACTAAAATTATTGCTATCGAATATATCTCAAAAATTGTTGATTTAAGTTTAATTTCCAAAAATAACACGTATTATTAGTCCGGTTAGGAGCTTATGGGAGAAAAAGCCACAAATTACAAATTGTAAGTGCAAATGATATATCAACTTATCTATCAACTCTCGACAACACGTACCTTCTTTAGTATCGACTCATCCTTTCCTACTTTTCGCTCTATGGAATCATTTTCATTCACATCCAAAAGCACATCGTCTCCATCCTCGTCTTATTTTTCTTTTTATTCTTTTAAAGTATATATATATATATATATATATATATATATATATAATATTATATAATATATATAATTATCTATATGACATAATTTTGCTATTATATTAAGTGTCATTCGTCTGACTTTTAAATCATAATATTTTTATGGTGTCAATCAATAACAATCCCATTCTCGTTTATTAAAAGTCGGTCTAATCTTTCTCCGTAAACATACGTCTCGATTCTTTTTATTTCATCATTTAGGTTGTTTTAAAATAATGACTACCTGTGTCTAGTTTTACTTCTACTTTCAAAGTGTCATACCTTAGAAAAATAAAACCCTAGAAGTCATGTCTAGTTCCCCGCTAATGTTTTTGCTATATGTATATGTGCACTTGTCTACTAACTTTGTTTTGTAGCACAACAATATCTTGATTCCTTGGTTCACCAAACAAGGGGGAGCATACACCGAGGGGAACACTTGCAAGTGCTCTACTCATTTAAATTGCATCGAACTTCTTGAGCATCGATGGTAATTTATTTGATCCATGGATCCATTAGAGTCAATATACAATGAATTATATTATCATGGGGACGCAATGAGTAAGGGGGAGCTAGAAGATATGTAGGTAAATAACATGGAGTTGGTTAAACCATGATGATAGAAGACTTCACTAGGATGATGCAAGCTCACCTTTATAGGAAGATAGGATCGGGAATTGTCAAATACAATGAAGGGTTCATTCGTACTCCAAATACTTCACCTCCTCCACTTCAAAATCACCCTTAACCTTAAGGTCCTCTTCTCATACCTTCAACTTGTATACTTGAAGTACTTACCTTCTTTTCAAAGCATATCCTTCTCATTTCTCATAACCTCGTCAAATTATCCAAGAAACACAAACTACCACAACCTTATTTTCTCATGTATCATCTCATTCCTCCAACCAATATACTTGGATCACCTACCTTTTCCTCATTCCTTCAACCTATACACTCGAAGTACCTACCCTCTTGTCTTGCCTACTTCTCATCTCTCATGACCTTTTCTAAACTATCCAAGAAACACACAATCACCTTCACTTTTATTTCTCATATCTTCTCCTCATACCTCAAACCTATATACTCGGAGCACGTACCCTCTTATCGTGTGTTCTTCTCAAACCTCCAACGTATATGCTCCAACCATTATCTACATAATATCTTTTTGCTTTGACAAAAAGGGGAGAAGGAAGTGTAAATGAGTAACTTTTAAACTTTACTATGTGTTATAGTTTACATAGTTTGTCATCATCAAAAAGGGGGAGATTGTTAGTGCAAATATTACGATATTTAATCTACACGATCTCTATGTTTTGGTAATGACAAACATGTGACTTGTAATACATAACCCAAAAGTGCGCAAGTTACTCGTAATCAACAAATCAACAATGCATACATGCTATCAACATCTCTCGACATCACATGTATGCACCAAGATGAACATTGGATTACACCCGACGTAAACACATAAGGTATGTAAAAAAGACAAAACAAAACATTAAACTTAGAATAGTGATCCCAAAAATAATTATTCTTGTTAATCCATCACATTTTCTACAAACTATAATTTAACAAAAATACCAAAATAGTTATTGCTAAATATAAACAAAAATAAAGTTTTAATTTGAAATTCAAAATTTGAATTCATTTTTCTCAAAAACAATACAGCTCACCAATAAACCTACCCTACAAAATGACAAAAAACGAAGCTCAGTCTAGGCGCTGGGCCCCCTTATTGCTAGGGCGGCCCCTATAAATATAATGTACCGCCGGACCGCTGTTGCCTAGACTGTTCACTTTAGCTCCTATTAATAGTTGGGTCATTACTTTAACTGATTTCATAACCCTCTTTGCACATATTTTTTGATATTCTTTTCACTCTCCTAAAATCCCCATTCTCTCTCTAAATATCTTGATCACTAACAATAGAATAATCTGTTTAATGTGATCCAATCTTCTATCCTACCTTCTTTCCCTCATTGGCAAGAGAATAACTTCGGTAACTTCAAGATCTGAAAGTTATGAAGTCTAGTAGTCATTTTATAACATTTTTACATATAGATCGAGTCCTATGACTTCCAATACTTTAGTACTGTGTAGATCAAAATGAGTATATATTTTGTATAGGTTGATTGTAGGATGGTTAGAATTTTAGGCCTTAAAATACAATGGTGATGTGGTAGATTGGTTTTCTAGCTAAATTAGGACTCGACATCTACTTAGTGGTCAAAAATAATTAAGACACCCGGTTTGATGTGTTAAGGCCCATAAAACACAAGGTTTGTTATGTTAGGCCATAAAACATAACGGGTTTGGTTGTACCCGAAGAAGAACTCGACATCTAGCTTAGTGTCAGAAAATAATGTAAGAAACTTGAAAGCTTTTCTCCGCCGAGAAGGGATCTTGTTGACTAGTAAAGTAACTCTCGAGTTGGATACTCGGGGATGGAATAGGGCGAAGAGGACAATCAAGACCGATACCACTATAAATCATCGTGTCCGGTTTGCAGTGTTTCTTAACCGCTTCGCTTTACCTTATTTATACATAAATCCTTTACTTTTAAACTTGCATTGTGCTCTATGATTGTGTGAATGGTTTGTAGTATATCTTGTTACGTTAAAAGTTGTGTAGCTCATTGGTACTAAATATTGTGATGTGTTATATTGTTATAATATACTTTAGCTATTTAAACCTATGGTGCCACACATCCTCATATTGGCGTCAAACTGCTTGGTGATTTGATACAAAAGATCTAGTCGAAAAACCTCTTTTGGAGGCGGTCCTATAAATCAGGCGGCCCCCGTGATGTACTAGGCGGCCCCCATATAACTATGGACCATGCCAGGTAGAAGAGAGAAATGTAAACCTAAAGATTTAAAGTTATTTTTAATGAAACGATCAACCCCCCTCTAACGTTATACCACACAACTTATTACCATAGATACTTTAATCTAAAGCATCTCCACTGTAGTAGTGGGAAATAAGAAACACCATTGTAGAAAATATCTAACAAGATTTCATCAAATGAATACGAATTCCTGTGTAAAGATTATAAAATAACCAATTAACCAATTAACATTAAAACCACATATTTTTGTAAAGTAAATAACCTAATATTAAAGAAACTTACACCCATCTCGAAAAACTAATACTACAAATTGTTTAGATCTGACCCATCAGAAGACATCTTGTGAACAAGTTTACAAATACCAACAAATTAAATTAGTGTTACGGTAATTTGTTTGTACAGGTAGTTGTTGAAATTTATATAATACGAGATACTATGTGTAAATTTATGTATCTTTAAAAAATAAAAAATATCTAAAAGACATAAAGGTTGTTGAGTTTAATTATAATCTATTAATTTTAATGGTTCTTACTAACATTTATTATTGTCAAATCAAAGTGAAATATACTAGTAGAGCATTTGGCCAACGAGTAGTCAACTGGTGGCGTATTCAACTTATTCCTAAAAAAATTAATAAATATATAATGCTTAATTTTGTTTGAGTTTATATTATATCTATTTATTGTAGAAGGAAGTTACTATACTAACATTATTAATGTACAATCAAAGTGTAAATTTACTAGTATAGCATTTGCCGGTCAGTAGTCAACGCCGAGAGTCAACTTATCCTTAAAAAAATAATAATATATAAAGTACTTATAGGTTGTTGAGTTTATTTATATCTATTAAATTAGTAAAGTTACTTACTAACATTTATTAATTGTCAAATCAAAGTGTAATTTACTAGTTGAGCAGTTGTCAGTCGAGTAGTCAACGGTCGAGTAGTCAACTATCCCTTAAAAAATAATGAAAAATTAAAGTACTAATAGGTTTTAGTCTATTTTATATCTTTCAATATGTACAGTACTTACTAACATTTATTAATTGTCAAATCAAAGTGTAATTTACTAGTTGAGTAGTTGCCAGTCGAGTAGTCAACAGTCGAGTAGTCAACTTATCCTTAAAAAATAATAAATATATAAAGTATTTATTAATTGTCAAATGTTACATTTACCTATATATACAAACAAATGGTTTGTAAGCTGAATTATTAATACAAAAAAATGGGTGAATCAAGTGATGAAATTAGTTTATATTTCGTTTATGAAGAAATGACTTTTGGTGTTACACTAAGAAAAGATATTAGTTACAATGAACTACTTTCTTATGTGAAGAAAAAGTTCAACTTGAACGATACGTGCGATGTCATGATAACTTATAAGGTTGGTACTAGGTTCGTCCACATAGTAGATGAGGATGATGTCAGATTTTTCATCAAAAAATTTAGCAACTTCAAAGGTACGACTCAAACTCTTTTTTTTAAAACGATTGAGAAATGCTTAAATTCAAAACCTTCTACTTCTATGAATTGTGATATCGATATTAAAGTGCCTTCTATGAATTGTGATATCGATATTAAAGTGCCTTTATTTACTAAAAATGAAACCTTGAAAATAATGAGGCAGCCGACATGTATGAACCTCTTTGGGCAAAAAATACATTAAAATACATCCCTACTCCACCAAATCCGCAACCCATTATCAAACCCACAAGAGACCACAAGCAATACAATACCGCTTGTATTTTGAAAAGGTTATAATATTGATCGCAAGAATTATGTAGTATGAATTAGTTTATACAAGCTCCTTTTAGACGGTACAGTTTAAGACTATGAAAATCGATACAACATGATATGATTTAATTTGTATGAATGATGAGTTGCAATTGGAAATGAATATAAAGTAAGAGCAAAGAAGTATAAATGGAAATTAGAACCGTGCACGACCCATCACCTTGTCCAAAACACAAATTAGGTATGCAACATCGTAATGCTAACAAAAATTGTTGGGTCGTATTACTAAGAACAAAGTTCAAAGATAACACTAGAATCTACAATGAAAGGATACATAAAACAAGACATGTTACACGACATGAACATAGATATAAGGGGGGGGTGGAGTATAAACAACATGATAGCAAAGACTTTGCTTGGAAAATTTCGGGTTGCCCGTGGCATCTTTTGTAACGTTACCGGTATTATTGTCATAAATTTAGATTGACAAATGACGGTACTATTACTAACATAGACTTGATGACGAAGATCATTTTAAGATGGTTTTTATGCTCTTGGTGATGTGGTAAGGTATTTATATAATACTTTTAAATGAAATCTTTTTTAATTGTTAATATGTCGTTAACTTATTGTGCCTTATTTAATTAGAATCGGAGCTTTAAATTACCAATGTGACCATTGATAATAATTGAATGCAACACAGTCCTTAAAGGCAATGACGAAGTACAAATCTGTTAGCGGTTGGGAAATGGATGGCAACATCGGATTATCCCAATTGCCACCGTGTGTCTCAAGGTGGAAACTGGTCCTTCAGGACATGGTTTTTGTCAAAGTTGAAAGAATGTATAGGGGAAATTCCAAATTTGACTATCATATCTGATAGACATGCAACAATCTTATCGTCTTGTGAAGCTGTATTTCCAAATGCATTTCATGGTTATTGTTGTAGGCATTTGATGATGAATTACAAATTGAAGAGTATTAAGATGTAGTGTTTATTCTGGAAGATGTGCAAAGCTTACACTGTGAAATTTTTTTAAATGGCAATAAAAGAACTTAGATCAAAAAACAGATGTAGTACGAGAGAAGTTATTGGAAGCGGAGGTTGAAAGGTGGTGTAGGGCATATTACCCTCGTGATCGTTCAATACAAACGTCAACCAGCTAATGTACATCAATAGTTTAACAAGAGATGTCAGAAAAGTTCCGATTACAAACCTAATGGAGTGGTACAGAAAGCTTGTGCAAAGATGGTATTGTGAACGTCGGGAAAAATATAAAGGTACGTATTTAATAAGTTAATTTCACTATAGTCAAGTCATAGTCGTATTTAGTTGTTTGTATTGAATTTTTTTGTTTATTTAGATGGACCAATTGGATGAACTGAGTGATTGGGCTAAAGCAAAAATTAGAAAAAGAATGCAAAAGAGCCTTAATTGGGTTGTTTGTTGGAATTGCCTGTGACAAAGTTGACGAAGTAATGATCGTCGAAGATCAAACTGTGGAGTTATGTATATGGTATCACTGCACATGTCTCGCACAAGGCAAGTTTCAAGTTGCCTTGTGGTCATATTTTAGCTATATGTAGAGTTATTGGATTAACAGATTGTAATCGTTTGGCGAAAGGATTGTTTATAGATCGCTCTTAAAGGAAACTTACAAAGTTGTATTAATCCCGTGGGAGAAGTTTCTAGTTGGCAGATACCTAATTACCTGCTTGTTGTTAAGCCACCACATATGGATAAGCAACCATCTGGTAGACCAAAGAGCACGAAACGTATTAGATCTCAAGGTGAGGAACCAGTTATAGTCAAATGTGGAAGGTGTGGGGTGCGTGGTCACAACCGACAAGGGTGTAAGGAAACCATTTCATACACAAAAGTAAGTTATTTATAATTATTTGAAACCTTATTACTTAGGGCTGACATATTATTACCCAATAAATCGTTAGCAACATATGTTTTAGGAAAGGACCATAACCTAGAGGAAGCACACAGCAAGCAGATGACTACTTACCGCAATCAATGCCGTAATCTTTCGATGCTGTCAACTAGATGACCCTTGATGCAGAATATTTATGTTTTTAAATGAATGTGAAAGAACAACAATTTGATAAATTAAAGAGTACTTAGTCGAACCAACAAATGACATAGTTCTATTTGTTCCATGCAAGATATTCTTAAGAAAAGTTACACAAAAAGAAATAGGTTCTGACCTATACAACAGGAGCACATAGTTTCCAAAGACACCAGCAACTTGATAATGGTTTCCAAAATAGACAAGACAAGTTTGATACACAAACTAAGATGGACAGATGATCTTGTGCTCGAAATAAAATTTGACCATTTTTTCTCGATAAGCCAAGGCCATCTGGATTGGATCTTCAACCGCCAAAGGGATCCCCATGAGCTAACCTGTATATACAATAACACAATAAACAAATGGATGGTCACCAGTATTGCCTGTGTTGGGAAATACAAGTCAGAAGGTCAAAGTACTGCTAAGTTGAAGGTCAAAGTACTGCCTGCTTAGTATGAAAAGTCAAAGTACTGCCTTTAATAAAGGAACTTTAAAGGATTATTAGTTAAACGGTTACATTAGTAATTATCATGTAACAGTTACATTAGTGATTAGTATTAATAGTATTTGTGTCATACAAGAACTGTACACCTACTAGAGTTATCCTTACGTTTATAAAAGGATCTCTAGGAAGGCATTAAGAAAAACACAACAACAACACAAGAAAAAGCATTAGTTTAGAAAGTATTAGAGATAAGTATTGTATTAGGGTATGCAAATTTAGGCAGATCAGGTTGAATAATACCAATCTTTGTTAAACATTGTGTGTTCTTCTTGATACTGTTAACTAGTTTCCGCATAGTTAATATAATACACAACATTGTTTACATGTTACTGACATGGATTATTCAAGGAAGTAACATCCTTTATAGGCTAAAGGCTTATTATACTAAGGTATATCGATCCACAAGTTGGTATCGAGAGTTTGTGAGAGACTCTGATCTAGAAGAACTTTAAATCATTCGAAATCTTTCCAAACTCTAAAAGATGTCTGAAGCTGAACCTATCCCTCCCACCTCATCAGACCATCTGCACTAAGAATCCCAATGATCAAGAAGGGTGAATATGACCTATGGTCCATGAAGATGCGACAGTATATTGCCATCACTGATCATATACTATGGATATAATCACCAAATGTAGACCAAGCCCAACTGATCCTACATCCTCGTAGGTCCCAGTGTCCTGCACCAAACCCTTCGCCTGCTAACGCAAGAAGAAACAATGAAAGCTCTTAACAATTGCTTACTGCAATACTCTTGATAGACATCTTCTCAATCTTCATGATGCTCAAGATGCAAAAACTTTAGGTCAGTCCAATAAGCAAGATTTAGAGGCAATGAAGCATCAAAGAAGATGCAAAAGAATCTTTTGAAACAACAATTCGAGACGTTTACTATCGGATCTAGAGAAGAGCTAGATTCAGCATACGAAAGGTTTCAGAACATTCTATAGCTTGGAATTATATGATGCTAAAGTGTCCCATGAAGATGCGAATTTGAAGTTTCTAAGAAGCCTACCATCTGTGTGGCATGTAGTTGCTACAATGATTCGGGGACAACCTGGATTGGATGAATTAGAGTTTGATGATCTCTACAACAACTTGAAGGTGTATGAGCATGAATTGAAGGGTGTTTCAAATTCAAGCTCACAAAATATTGCTTTTCTGTCCACTGAAATCAAAGGCAGTACTTTGAAACAAAGTACTGCTGACCCAGAAAATATCCCAAAAGGATATACTCAGGCTGCCTCAAGCAAGGTGCAAACTGCTCCTAACTGTGCTTCCCACTCAGATGAAATCATATGTTCTTTCTTTGCTCAACAAGCATCTATGCCTACAACTCATGATGATGAAGACCTGCTGCAAATTGATGAGGATGCTATGGAAGAAATTGACATTCGTTGGCAGGTGGCTATGATAACAGCAAGGATAAGGAAGTTTATGAGAAAAACAGGAAGACCCATTGACCTCAAGCCAAAGAATGGGATCACTTTTGACAAGTCAAAGATTGAATGCTTTAATTGTCAAAAGTTGGGTCATTTTGCTAGGGAGTGCAGATTTGCTAAATATCAGGAAAACAGAGCAAATGGTCGTCAAAAAAAAGTTGTGGCTATTGAAGATTCAAACTCAAAAGCCTTTGGTGCAACAGACAACAATGAAGAAATTGACTGGACCAAGGAATTTGATGCTGAACCAGTGACATTTGCTATGATGGCACTGACTGAACTTGAAGGAGATGATTGGAGCATGGAGATTGATGCAGAACATGTGCACTTTGGACAAGATGGACTTGGTGATTTTGACTGGAGCAACAAAGCTGATGATACACCAGTGTCTTTAGCCTTGATGGCTACAAACTCAGAGGTACCTTACTGTTCCAAATGTAGTAAATCTTATAAAAAGTTGCTTGAAAACTATCAAACTGAAAGAGACAATTTCAAAAGCGATAGGTCTGAAATTCAAGGATATCAAATGAAGCCTTAGAGTCCATTAGAGGTCAATACTTAAAACACATGAAAAGAATGAATATGCATGGGGTGATAAATATGAACAGATGGAATATGACTTAAAGTTGAGGGATTTTAAACTAGAAGAAAAACAAAAGGAACTAGATCAAGTCTTAAAAGAAAGAGATGATTTCAAGGTAAAACTTGAAAAATGGACAAATGCTGCTGTACTTCAAAATGAAGTCCTAAACAAACAAAGATATTTGTCTGATAAATCATGTATAGGATTTGGGGTTGAATCTAGTGGTAGTAATGAAAGTGACAATTCATCTGGGAATACAAATTCGACTGAATCTTTGTATCCAAACTTTCAAAAGGCAAAAGGATTCCATGCAGTACCTCCACCTACAGGTACTGTCATACCACCTAGGGCAAATGTCTCTTTTACAGGGATAGATGAACTAGCTATTAGGAATAAGGTCGTTAATCAAGAGAATACAAAGTCTAGTCAACCAGAAATTGATAGAAATAAAGTCATTATTGAAGATTGGGTTGATAGTGATGATGAAGAGACTGCTTTAAACTTTTCAGAAATTCAAAAGAAAACTGTTTTGAACTCAGAAAATAGTGAAACATCTTTCGAAAACAGGTCACCTAACAGTCAAAACAGTGTTGGTCAAGGATCTAGGAAAAAGGGACTTGGGCACAAAGGGGGTAAAACATGTTTTGTATGTTACAGTCCTGATCACCTAATCAAAGATTGTAACCTACACGAAAGAACCTTCAAACAAACCCAAACTCATAAACCTAAGGGAACGCAGGGTTCAAGGGACACAAGACCAGTCTGGAACAACATCAATAGGGTGAACCATAGTAACTTCTCAGGAAACTCTAGGTACCCTCACCAAAAGAGGTCTTTTATCCCATCAGCAGTACTTACAAGGGAAGGGTTGAAAAGTACTGCCAGACCAAAAATGACACTACCATACCTACAAAAGTACTGGCTATGTGTTTTATATCAAGGACTGCTAGACCAAGAGTACCCACAAGCGATACTTTCACAAAATACTGGTAAACCTTATTATCAAGGATGGATAATCTAAAGACGTAGAACCTCAATTTTCCGCCATCAACAGGTCTTCTACCACTAGGACTCTCACAGACCACAAAGACCTAAGAAAATTATGAAATCTATCTAGGTTAAGAAAGAAAGTACTGTTGGATCACAAGCAGTACTTCCACAAAATGTAAGTGTCAAAGGGAATGCCATGATAAAACCAACACAAACATGGAGACCAAAAGGGGCTTATCTAGAGTCTGTGAAAAGGGAAAATGACCTTAAACACTCAAGCAATTTGAGTATGTAACACCATTAGGGGTATCCAAGGTCATTTATGACTAGGGTCCAAAAGAGTCTAATTCTTTAAATTAATCTTGTATAGGGCAATCCGAAGAAGATCTCAAAGATTATGCAATAATTTACAGTGGTTGCACTGGAAAGTATACAGTAGGCAAAGACAAGCTGTCTGATTTTAAATAATTTCAAAGGTGGTTAATGTGTGCTTTATGGATGATCCTAAAGGAGAAGAATCACGGGAAAGGAACCATCACGACCTCATGCATAACTATGAGAAAGTCAGTCATGTGGATGAGCTTAAGTTCAATCTCCTATCTGTTTCTCAAATCTGTGATAAGAAGCATAATGTTCTCTCACAGATAAGCAGTGGTCCATATTTATCTCCAAAGTTTAAGTTTGTATGATGAAGATCTGGTGAACTAGAGCTCCTAGAAAGAATGATGAATACAGTCTGGATCCCTAAAGAATATCATATCTATCGAGGAGTAACTGTTTGGTTAGCAAAGTCAAACAAAGATAAGCTGTCTTATTGCACTAAGATTTGGGCCATGTAACTTCAAGAATATTAACAAATTGGTTAAAGGCAATCTGGTTAGAGGTTTACCTTCCAAGACATTCAAGCTTATCATTCATGTCTTGCATAGTAAAAAGGGTAAACAGCACAGGGCTCTGCAAGAATATTGAAGAAGAGACAGTCAGAGAACCTTTAGAATGCTCTATATGGATATATTTGGACCTGTTTTCAGTAGAAGAGTGAAAAAAGGAAAAAAGTAACTAGCTTTGTGGTCACTGATGACTGTAGTAGATTCAGTTGGGTGTTTTTCTTGGCTTACAAGGATAAGACATATGATATGCTTCATGATCTGATGGGGTTTAAGAAAACAAGAAGACATAAAGTGAAAGACCATTCAGTTGACCATGGGAACAAATTCAAGAATCATTTAATGAATGAGTTTTTGTGCCAAAAAGGAATCAAGAGAAGAAAATAGTATGCAAAGTACCCACGCAAAATGGTGTTGCGGAAAGAAAGACAGGAACTCACATTGAAGCAGCTAAGGAACTATGCTAGCAGACCTCACTTTTACCTAATCAATTTGGCTGAAGCGTCAATACTGCTTGTTATGTACTTAAAGATGTTTTGGTGACGTAAAACCTCAGATGAAGACTCCTATGAACTTTGATGGGCAGATCTCCTAACATCAGTTTCAAGAGAACCTTTGATGTCCTCTGACTATACTTTAATACCCTAGATCAATTGGGTAAGTTGAATGGCAAGTCAAAGAAGGCTATTTGTGGATACTCACGAGCAGGACAAAGGTTTTAGAGTCTATAACAGGGTAACAAGAAAAGTTTCAAGACTGTCTTCATGTAGACTTTCTTGAGAATCCGGAGGAATCAAAAAGGAAAATGTCCTGATGGATGGTTGTCTTACACTTCTAACTCCTTTAATGAATTACATACCTGTAAGGAAAGAAAACTATTCAATTGTTTTTGAACAAGCAGTTAGAGGGGATAGACAGACCTCAAGATTTTATGCCATCAGTTTCACTTCCTTCTAAAGTGTTTACATTCATGAGGAAGCATAGCACTAAGTTCTCATGTAAGATTACTCCCTTAACTCCATCCATGAATTACATTCCTGTAAGGAAAGAAAACTATGCTGACTCAAAAGAACAAGGAATAACTTGTGATGATTCTGAAGAGTTAGATGACCAGCAATTCATTGTTCATACCACTCAGCCTATTCCTCCTGAGGAAAGTACTGCTGCAAAAGAAGTTAAATTGTCCTCTAAAGATCAAGTTTTACATGATGAGCTTGTAAGTTTGATGCATCAAGAATCTCTTGCTAAAACTCATAATGATGATCAAAGGATTGCTTTTGAAGAGGAAAAGAGGAGAATATCTATTGCAAAGGGAAAAGAACAAGTTGACAGTACTTTCACTCTAAGTACTGCTAATACACCTTCTCAAAGTACTGGCAATACACCTACAGATTCTGATGATGATATTCCAAAAGATGGTATTTTCTCTACAAACTATTTTGATGCCGAGGAAGGTGGAGTAGCTGACTACAACAACATGGATCCTACCATTGATGTTCCCTCTACTCCCACACTTAGAATTCATAAGATTCATCCTCAAAGTCAAATTATTAGGACTATGCTTCCTTATGATCAAAGGAATGCTAGGACATATTTCAAATGGTACACCTTTTCTTATGTATCCTAGGTTCGTTCAATTGTTTTTGAACAAGCAGTTAGAGGGAGTAGACAGACCTCAGGATTTTATACCATCCGTTTCTCTTCCTTCCAAGGTTTTTACATTTATGAGGAAGCATAGTACTAAATTCTCCTGTAGGATAACACCCTTGACTCCATCTATGTTAGAAGTAGTCACAGCATTGGCAGCGGAGGAAGAACAGAGTACAAGTCCTCATTCTATTTTAGAAACAAGAGAGATGAACGGGGTTCTATTATCAAGAACAAAGCACGCTTAGTTGCACAAGGGTACAGACAAGAAGAAGGTGTGGATTATGATGAAGTGTTCGCACCAGTTGCCAGAATTGAAGCAATAAGACTCTTTTTGGCATTTGCATCTTTCATGGGCTTCATTGTCTATCAGATGGATGTCAAGAGTGCATTCTTATATGGCAACATCACAGAAGAAGTGTATGTCAAACAGCCTCCAGGTTTTGAAGATCCTGCTCATCCAAACAAGGTCTACAGAGTTGTCAAGGCACTTTATGGCCTGCATCAAGCCCCAAGAGCATGGTATGAAAGACTTTCCACTTTTCTTTTGAAGCATGGATATAGAGAGGCGATGATAAAAACTCTGTTTATTAAGAAGGATATAAGAGAATATCCTGTTGGTACAGTAAATGTTGATGTATATCATCTATTGGATCTACTAAGCCTTCTATGGGTGAAGGATTTTTGAAGATCTTTATGCAAAAGGAATTCAAGAAGAGTTCCATGGTGAACTCACTTCTTTTAGGCTCAGTCCAGCAATACCAATGTGGTATTTTTCTAAGTCAAGACAAATATGTGAAAGATATTCTCAACAAGTTTGACTTTAGAACCATTAAGCCAGCATCCACCCCCATTGAAGCTCATAAATCTCTAGGAAAAGATGAAGAAGGTGAAGATGTTGATGTACATCTTTATAGGTCTATGATTGGGTGTCTCATGTACTTAACTGCTTCAAGACCAGACATAATGTTTGCTGTTTGTCTGTGTGCAAGATTTCAAGTCACTCCAAAGGTTTCTCATCTACATGCTGTCAAAAGGATCTTTAGGTATCTCAAACATCAACCTAATTTGGGTTTATGGTATCCTAAAGACTCTCCTTTTCATTTGGAAGCTTTTTCGGATAGTGACTATGCTGGGGACAACCATGACAGAAGATCAACTTCAGGAGGATGTCAATGCAAGAAACAAACAATTGTAGCTATCTCTGTTACTCCTGATTTGGAAAGGAAAAGTGATGGGACTGAAGAAGTTAATATTGAGGAGAAAGAAGCTTCTAATGTAAAGAGTGGAGAAACAGAAGAATTGGATTTGGAGAC